>NTHP01000042.1:316124-347391 GCA_003416845.1 Oplegnathus fasciatus | reverse complement strand
ACACAAATGCTTGTAGTGATTGACCCACCAGCAGGTCAGTGTGGCTGAACATGTTAACATATAAAAATTGTGTGCATTTAAAATCAGCAGTTACAGCATCTTCCGTCATTACCAAGAACATGGGCACCGTACTGTAGGTTATTTTATGTCAATTGTTCATATAGCACATACACCGTCCTGCAGCTGTAAATCCTCATTTGCACATCAAAACCACAGCTGAAAATAGTCCCCAACAAATGCACTATTTACTCCTGTTTGAGTAACATTTGCTAAAAACTACAGTGCCTTTCTTCAAAATGAAAGTACATACAGCATTCTGACCCGTATTTAAAGATTTATGTCTTCAATAGAGATGAATAGGCTTGGGGCTGAGAGCCACGGACACAGTAAGTCAGAAAGCACTGAGAGACAGACTAATGCTTTGTTGATTTTGGTCTTTTCATGGGATTTGTTCATAATAATGAAAATACATTGCCAGCATGATCCTTTACAACTAATTCTGAAATTAATATGATCATGTGACCTGACTTGTGATCCTACTACAGCTCGGCACTAACCTCCTCCTTTGGAAGATTCATGTGAAGGGGCCCTGAGCTCTAATGTCCAGCTGAGCAGACCCTGAACTGCACAGAGATATAAGCTATCAATTATTGAAGTGAGATATGGGTTATCTATTATTGCTGTGCACAGAAATTGAGAGTTGTACTTTCATCACAGCAGACAGTTGGTGAGAATGTTCCTCATTAAGCAAGCCCTCCATGAGTGGGTGACAGTGATTAGTGCTGAAGAGGACACATATACTTGATGAGGCTGAAGTGTAGTATTAGCCTTTGTTACATGGAGCGTGTGTTTGCAAGTGGAGCAGAGTGCACCAAGAGTTCCTGTGTTCTCTCCTCCTCACAATGGAGGCAGCAGAGTGGAAAATCTCTGGATTATGAAGAGCCTGACCCAGGGACATGCACACATGCACACATGCACACATGCACACACACACACACACACACACACACACACACACACACACACACACACCACTACACACATGCTCCACTCACCCCATTTATGTAAAACTCTGCTATGCCTGTGCACCTGCGCTATACACACAACATAATGATCATGGGTGTTTCAGGTATTGCAGTGTTACTATTATGGGAAACTGCTGCTGCCCCTAAGCTTCTCTCCTCCCCTCTGCTCTCCTCTCATCCTCTCATATATCAACTCCCCTAAGGAGTGGTGAGCTGGGTCCCGAGGCTAGCTCTCTTCCAGCCAATGATGCTATTAGATGGTCCATTTTGTCACCACAGCCCAGTGGAATTACAGTCATGTTCCTGTTCAGATAAATATTGGATGTGAAAAAGGCAGCCTTGAAAGAACACACCTTCGTGCAGCTTTCTCTGCCATTATCTCTGTTTTTCTCTCGTGAGCCCTAAATGCGAGTGTACGATACCTATTCTGTTACATGTGATACCATGGTGTAGCCAGCAGATAATGGGACGCAGCCATGTTCCTACACAGCCTCTTGTAATGGGATATATAGCTTAGATTAATGGACCTGTCATTGCTTGGTCTGAACATATGATCCACATTCACCTGAGAAACATATTGAATTTTAGTGCATATACAGTTTAGCTTTCCAACAGTTAAGCAAAANAAAAAAAACCACTCCGACATCTGTCAGATGTTTTTGTCTTTTGTTTTATAATTTCCTGCTGATGTGTGGAAGCAGTTAATCAACACTTAATATCTTGTTTTATTCTGACTAAGCTTGTTGTTGTTTTGGAAAATCACATATTATCCTACTTCTCTCCGCCTGTTTACCTTTATATTACAAAATCTATTATTCAATTCAATATTTTTTTTGTACCCTGAAATAAGACATGTGTAAAGCTCCGCCCTCCTTAGTTACTGTTGCTATGGCTGTCAATCTTTCCACTCTACCATTGCAAATATGTCGTTTACAATGATAGTTGTGGCAATTTTACCACACGAAATTTGTGCTTTTTAATTTTTTAAATAATGGGTCCTTGATTTCAGACAAAAAAAGAAGGGTTTTAAGTTTTAGATGCTGACTATTGATGCCGGCTGAGATGACAACTTAACGCTGGCAGAGTTTAGTTGTAGCTAGCTAGCAAAATAACATTTACTCCATAAGCTAGATGAAAACCATAGAAAATGGTCTTAATATGCATTTGATGGCTATACTAACTGTGTAATCATCCAAAAAAGGCTACATGTAAAGTTTAATGGTCCCGTGTAAAAAGTATCTTCACCAGGCGATGATCCATGTGTAAAACATGGAAATAAAGAAGCAGCATTGTTCTTGTATTGCAGAGTAGAGCTTGTTAGCACGAGTAGCTACGGTATTAAGAAAATGTATGTCGTTCAGTTACTTGGACAAGCAAAACAAAGGTTAGATTTATGCTTTATTGTATTGTCAAGCAATATGTTTCACTTTTACATGAGAAACGGCTTTGAGGACTAAAAGATGAGTCTGTCAAACTCAGCTCAGCTAAACTTCCCCACATACAGAGCAGGACAGGGCTGCTAACGTTATCCTAAAGTCTGACACAGTAGATCTGGGGCAGCTGGTTCTCACACAGTGGATGTGCCAGTCAGGCCTTTTTCCAGCTCTACTGTAACCCCACAAAAATGTAGTTAGCTAATAACATGCTAAGTCTTGGTCTTGGAAGTGATGCTAAGTTGCTAATGTAGGTGATTAGAGCTGATGAATACAGTGTTTAATCCATTCCTTACAATTTTGCTCTTGTATTTTTGGTTTTGGAACGGTGATACAAAAAAGAACCCACAACCTTCCAAACTCTAAATGCCGAGTATCATTCTCAGAGCCCTACAGTATGCACGCCGCTCCAGCACCTTTAGAAATCCAAAGGTTGACAGGTCTACCGTGCCTAGTTACGGTTGCTCAGCTATGATTGGCCGTTTGGGGGAGGGCTTTAGCAAACAGTCTGTTATTTTGTGTAATTCTAAAATGTGAGCTTTTCATTCATTGCTATTTGTGCTTTCAGTGTTTTCTTATTAGAGCAGTGCTGTTCTATATCCAGGTTGACAAGTTAATGGTGGTCATGGATACGCACAGAGAATGCATTTGGGTGCATATCTTCCAGGACTTTGAATGCTTATAACTCGATCATGATAATATTCTCCAAGCTATCATTATAATTCAGTGTAAACTTGATGCTTTTCCCTGCAGTAGGCCTACCAGCAGTGTGGGGGCTGCACTGTTTCTGCTCTCCTCTGCGTGCACAAACTCTCATTCTCTCCATGATACTGAGCTGCAGCTTATTCTGGCAGCAGCAATCAGATTAATAAGTAAACAAGCTAGTAATTGTCCTCAATAAAATATTTAAATGATACGGCTGTTTACTAAAAGGATACTCATCCTGGAATTTCAAGCCTTAACCACCCATGATGATATGACATGTCATTACAAGTACCATCTCTCTCTCTCTCTGCCTCCCTCGCTCCTACCTCATCCCCCTCTTTGCATACGAGTGCACTCTAAGGCTGTCCGTGTAACACGCATGTACTTTCCCTTCAGTTGTGGTGTATTTTAGAATAATGTGCTGCAGAATACCAGCTGATACATGACTTAATGCTGATCAATGTGCATACCAAGTGTGCTTTGCAAAATATAGAGTCACCTCTGTGGTTCCACTGCAACATACATCTACGTATGTGCCACTGCATGCATTAGATCTCTGTGTTAATCCTTTCATCTTGCAGCGTATATGAGTATGAGTGCCCATGTATGCTTGTGTGCCTCTGTGATCTTGCTTTCTGTCTAAGCGCAGCATTGCAGAGCACAAGCTGCATACTAACCCAATCATTAAGACATAAATGAGAACATCAGAATCTATCTGCAGTCTCGCACACAGCAGTCCCGAGAGGGAGGCAGAGAGGTGGGGGGAGGGCTGACCAATTTATCTTCAGTCTCTCCTTCCTCCTCTTCTAATGTTTGCATCTCCCCATTTCTCTCTTGCTCTCCCACTTCCTTTCTTTCTCTGACAGATAGAAGCACAGGGGTGGAATGTGGCCTGGTTGAATATATCAGACTCAGACTTTCTGCCTGTAGTTTTTAGTCTAATTGGGAGCAGCAAAGCGGCTGTGTCTCAGGCTTGGCCCAGACGATGTGACCCCATCGGATTCTGCCATTCCTTTCTAATTTTGTCCTGCATTTCAAACACTGGCAAATCCTGGCCCACTTTCCCGTCCATATGTGTGATAAAAAAGACAACATCAGAGAGGACATGAAAAGATGGATGATAGAGAGGGAGCTGGGTAAAAATGGTAGAGGCGAAAAGCTACCTGTGCGCTATAGTGCTGTTGCTAGAGAGAGTAAAAAATGTAGTCTCTGTACAAATGTGTGAGTCAATAGATGTGTGCTTTGGATGAGGATGAATTTGCAAAAGAGAAGAGATCAGGCATCTTTTAGTGAATGCCAGACTGTAACCAGAGAAACCAGTAAAGGTGAGAAGAAGCAGAGTGACAGAAGAAGAGATGCTGAGGGACTGAGGGGGTGTGACTCAGGTTAATGATTCATTGAGGTCAAAACAGGCACTTCTGACCTCTCTGGCTCTATGGAGACTCTGCACCACTGGGAATGACTCCTTTAGGGACCATGTCATCTCCCTCTGTGGGAATAGAAAGCTTATTTTGATCAGTGCAATGCTTTGTAAGCTCCAGATTATATGATGATTCAAACCACAACAGCTGCAGAACAGAGTTCACTGCAGCGACGTGTTCCACCTAGTGTTTGTGCATGCACGTGTGTGTACCTACTGTACATCCTTGTGTACATGTGCATAAATAAACACACAAATAAACATAACCCAGAGCAGTGCCCTTGAGTTTGCTCCTTCTTTGTGGGATAATAATGTTAGAAATTAATCTTCTTAGAAGCATTGCTGACAAAGCATGTTTTGTTTGACCCGAGCTGTCCCAAAAATACCCAAAATAAAAGCATACTTATCCTGTCAGGAATTATGTGTTTAAAGGACTGTCGTTCCTGGTCTCCCCAACCTCTCCAACCTCAGAATATAGTGAAATCCTGGTTAGAAGAGCAGCTTCCCAGACACAAGCTGTGTCATGGCAGCATCTCACTTTACCTTTGATCAGGAAATGTTTCATCTAAACTGTCATACACACCTCTTCATAGCCTCCGTGTAGAAAGCAACACCGACTGACTAAACTTACAAAGCATTTCAAGTGTGTGTATTAATGTAGGATTGGTGGGCCAAATATATCGACCTCTGTGCGGATACAAGACAAAATATGTATGCATGCACAAAATTAGAAACATGTATGCACAGGCATCCCAATTCATGAAAACATGCTTCTGCTGTGTTCATGTGTAGTTCCATTTTGTAAATCACAGTCACTTTAAAACTGGGTAGATCAACAACCAATGGCTACTCCCACAATTACATATTAATGAATGTGGACACACACCTTTTTATTCTGGTTTGATTGGCCAGGACTGTCCTGCCTTTACCTTGATTTTAAAATTGGCAGCATAGAAATGAATTGTATTGTTATACACAGCTAATAGGCACAAGCGCTGTATATACTGTACTCCATAATAACCTATAATCTGATATGAAGGGTGGAATCGATAGCTATCAAATCATATCATGCATTTCTGGTTAATTAGATTTTTGCTATCACTACCACCTTTAATTAGAGGCTGCTTTTAAGGTCAGATTTTTTAACTAAACTCAACAGCACCTCCATCATCTTTCAGTAAAACTTTATGTCTTGCCAACCGAAACAGCACATGTGCAAAGATGCTAAAGATTTCAAGAGACTTTTCATTCCTTTCGTAATTTCTGTTAGGGACCATCACAATCTGCCCTGCCCCAATGGAAGTACACATGTAAATCTGCATGTGCATAATCCCACTGACATGACATTTTGAAAGCAGTATCACATTAAGTGCAGCAATGAGTTTAAAGAATCGTTGGCAAGTAAAATTGCACTAAATCAACTTGTTTAAATGTTCTTGCTGATAGATAAATGTCAGGCTCACAAAATATAATCATAAAATGATTTGTGGACAATTTCATTTGATCACTGTAAAATTGTGTAATTTGGGTAATTGGTTCTAACATTTAAGTATTTAATTGAATTTAATTGAATTTGATTCAACATTAAATATGATAACATTTCATTCAATTCACTATTTAACTTGCTGGCTCTTTAATTGAGTCATTTTTCATGTATAATTTTTTTGTGACCTCCAACCAAGTCTGAGGACGCATGAGTAGTCGAATTTATCTCTAAATTTGTACTTCAGTTTTGATGATAATATTCAAGCATATTTACTAGAATAAAAATGAAGTTATAGAGAAATAAGACCTGTAGATTTCTGATGTCAGATGTTAGTCGAACTTATGTACTGAATGTCGCACAAACCCACTCACTCTGTGCATGTTGTAAAGCACATGTGGATCTACAAACATTCTTACAGTGCTTTTTTGTCTTAAAGCATAATTGTATTTTAATAAATAAGTGACATCTGAGACACCTTTTAGTATAGTTGAGTCCAATACAACACCACCAGCATCAGACACAACCTCAAAAATGACCACTGAGTTAGGTAAACTAACACCTCTTGACACAGTGTCAACAAAAACTGAACATTTTGAGCTTCACAAAAATAGAATTCATTGCTGGATTGTTTTATAGGATTGTATCTGATTGAACAGAATTGCCTGATAAACTGTTCATTTAGTGTCAGCAGGTTGGATTCTCTGAGAGGTTCAGAGTTAATGAGGTTCAGAGTCAAACCTCTTGTCAGTGAAGCTGGCCTCTGCACAGCGTATATGTATGTGTGTGTGGGATGTACTTTAGCAGCTAGTCTTCTTCACAGCTGACTGTGGCTGGACCAGCCCAGACAAGACCTCCATTATCAATACCTCCTCAGCTCACGTAGCTGTTCATCTGATAATTAAACAGCTGCTGATTTTCTGCTCTGTATCTAGAGATTGTGCATACACATGTATGTGTGCATGTGTGTTCAGTAAGGATGTTCACAGATGTCACTATTTGTTTTCGTATCTCACATGTTCCAGGCTTCATGTTGATAGCACCTTCATGTAAAACTATCGACTCATCTAATTCTAATACTCACGCTCACATTCATCTCATTATAAAACTGTTTTTCAGGACATTATATGCACTAGTGTGTATTTTACTTCCATACTCATATTGACTAATGTAATTTTTAAACATTGGATAAGCGAATATATAGAACATAATTCACATAATAATTATATTTCCTCCAAAACATATAAGGCAAAACCATTCCGTATATATATAGAGAGGTTATTTCTAGGAGACAGGGTTGTCATTGCAGACACAAAATGCTAAAACAGAGGAAATATGAAATTATCCTAGTATTTATTATTTATTATTAAACTGATTTATGTCACTATAATTTTATTCTATTTTATCAGCCTAAACAGGGTTTTGGACACTGGGTGAGAAGGTGACTTTTAAAGGTCACATTAGTAATGGTGGTGGTGGGAAAAAAGAAAATGATGATAAAGACACAGTTTCTTCAATATATCATCCACCAGAATATAATACAATGCATTAATTGGACCGCCCCACTTAAACTTGAATGCAACGAAGCAGCTCTGAGTACAAAATGATAAAATTATAACCATATTTATAATCAACTTTGTTGGCAGCAGTGAACATTATTGTGACATTATTTTGTATTCATTTTACTTTTTATAAGTGGGTCTATGATGTAATCTTAAAAAATGTATAGACTGTAGCTCATGCATAAGATGTCACGTCACACTGTAACAACAGTGTGGAGGATTAACTGACTAAAACAGAAACAACTGGAACACAAATAGGACACTGACAAGCAGTTACTGCATGACTTTGGAATCATAAGCTCCTTTCTGCTTTACAGAAATGATTTTGCTTAAAAAAAAACTGTACAGAAAATCAAATTATTAATTACTGAAGGGAGTTATAATATCAGATGTTTGGGTACAGACAACAAATGTTTTAAATGTAAACACACCAACATTTGGTCACATGAAAGATTTTCACTGACCTATATGAACTGATAATACAGTTCATGTAGTCATTTTTACTAATACGTAATTCAAAACAATGAAATAAAACAAACATGCAAAAATATTTCCTCTACTAATTTGCTGCTGTTTTCTCTCCTTGTCATCGCTGTGTCTGCTGCAGTAAATGGTGAATGGACTTGCACTTATATAGCGCTTTTCTATTCTTCCGACCACTCAAAGTGCTTTACAATACATGCCATTCACCCCATTCACTCACACATTCATACACTGATGGCAGAGGCTTCCATGTAAGGTGCCATCCTGCTCATCAGGATGTAATCTAACTCATTCACACCCACACATACACTATGCTATGCCTTCGGGAGCAATTTGGGGTTCAGTAGCTTGCCCAAGGCCACTTCGACATGCAGACTGGAGGAGCCGGGGCCGATTAGTGGACGACCCGCTCTACCTCCTGAGCTGCCTCCTGAGCCACAGCCGCCCCAGTACACAAGCTACAGTATAAACGGAAGCAAACCCAGTTAGGAGCATGGTAGAAATAGCATCAGATCGAAATCTGAATTTATCTCAGATTCCTACATATTAAAATTTTGGCTTTCATTGCTGCCAAAGTCACAGTAACTTTTAGTTACTGATGATAACATTAATTCTCGCTAACAAACTGTAGTATGACGTGTGTAATTAACATTATCCAACTATCTAACATGGTAGCTACGGGTCAAACAAGTTAAAAAACGACTTTCAACTTAGTTGGCATTCATATCATTGTCATTCATAATGTCTTCCTTAAAATCATCAACTCTGAGGTTTCAAAGCTTTCAAAACAAGACTGAGCTTCTCAGCTCCTTTAACCTCAGTCACAGAGCAGTGAGATGACATGGTAAAGAGGTGGAACGTGATTGGTCCATCTGTGTACATTCGGGGCACTGACTAGTGCTTTGGAGACAGAACCTTTATTCAAATTTTAGGGGCATTAAAGCTGTAATCTCAAAGATTTTCATTTCCTTGCCTTTCACAGCACCTATGGCAATAATCGGTAATTGCAGGTGTGTTTTTGGACCTCACTTCAGTTTCAGTTTCAGTTTCCTCATCTGTAGTCATCAACATTTTCTTTGTTTGTTCGGCCATAGTAACCGTTTACTCACAACACTAGCAGACACCGGGAAAAACAATACGCCGCTTCACATACAGGTCACTTGAAGAGCGAGGCTGTTGTGTTGTGCCTAACTGTGCGCTGCTTGTGATTTTGCCAGGAAGGTTGCTCCCGACACCCGGGTCGTAATACTGCAAATGCAAGGGCTTTCATCAGTGGGCCATAAGCTCAATCACCATTGTGTTGCATCATTCGGCGATAGATAGTGACTTAACAGAAGTTTATTTAAATGAAAATCTTCGAGATTATATCTTTAAAGCACCAAATTGAAAATAAACCTAGACAAAATGTTAATAATTGTCAAAGAAGAGTTTGATCTGAATAAGTTCTATGAAGTATGAAGCACTGATGTTTAGCAATTCACTGAAACGGACGAATGCTCTTTTCTGCTCTCACAGGCGTGAGAGCAGCATGTTTGTTTTTCTCACTCTCCTTTTCTCTGCTTAGCTTTGTAGGTCCAATGGGAGCTGTGTGCTATAATGGGCATATTTAACAGCAGGAGCAGGATATGTTCATTTTTAGATAAGGTGAGGGCTGTTATTCCCTCCAACTGTCTGCTTTGACTTGCTGTGGCACGTGACCTCTACATACGGTACGAGAGCAAAATCTTCAGTCAGACATTGACATTGACAGGTAGGGGGGAAGGTGGAACAGATTATTTACAATTATTTAAGGTTAAGGTAATGAAGTAAAGCACTAATGGTCAATGTTGCTGATCTGGGGAATTAGCCTGTGCCTGTAGCTCCTATTTGTAATTTCTATCCAAATGCCCACACACCTGTCACGAAGTCGGTGTAAAAGCTTCTTTTAAAAAGACAGTGATTACATGCTGTATGCATGTCATTAACAGCTTTGCAGAGGAATAGCCAAAACTTCTTGTAACAGGAAATTCGATTCGCTCTTCCCCTTACCTGTTCCTCTACCTTCTTCTTCTCTGCTTTCCATGGATCTTACCTTTACATTAGCATCTAATTAAAAGATGCAGCTTTTTTCCTCCTTTGAAGAAAGCTTTGATTCCCCTCCCCCAACCAAATGCAGAGATAAACTTCAGTGACACCCTTTGAAGATTCCTCCCTCCTTTCTTTCTGACTTTATCTTTCATGCCTGTGCCCGATGAACATGGATGGAATGATTTCCTTTTTATGAAGATGTGAATAGCAAAACATCTGAGGGAAGTTGCTGACGGAAAGGTTTTGTGAACAGTAGATGCATGCACACATATGCATGTTTGTATATGTGTCAAATAGAGTAAATGCATTTTTAATCAATTAACTGCAGTGTGGAGTTCACAGCCCTAAAATGTAGATGCTAACACTGCCAGATACACGCTGTGCCCATTTGATTTATGTACCTTTAAAACAAAAAGAAAAACTAGGCGGCCGATTTAGGACATGGGCTCAATTTCGAGTGACCCCCCTTTAAGAGGCTCTACAGGGTCTGACATGGCTGGCCTGGCTGGGTCAGTGGCACCCGTGGGAGGAAAATCCTCTGATAACAACCTACCGACAACTGTAGGTTATTAATACTGTAAAGACCTGCTGACACCACCATCCCTCCTTGTCTGTTTCTAACCCTTTCTCTCATTCACTCTTGTTCTATGTGTGTGTGTTTGTGCGCGCGCTTGCTTTAAAGAGACAGAAAGAGAGCAAGCTGGAGAAATAGCACAGCAAATCTAGAAAGAGAGCACAGTGTGTGTCTGAAGGTGAGTGTGTATATCTGTTATGTGTCTACTGGCAACCTTGCGCCAGCCCCCCCTTCCAGGCCATTTTTCATCCAACTGCTGCAGTACACACTGCAGAGGGAGACAAGGGTGGTGGAGTGGGGGTGAGGTGGCATGAATAGCAGCAGGAGAGATAGCAGCTCCGCAAAGAGAAAGGGATTTTGCTCTGATACTGTACGGTTATGGTGAACAGTTGTCTGTTGCTGTGGTGGCTTACATTATTTAACAGCTTTGCATGGCTGGGGATGCAGGAATGGGACCTCACAGACGCAGAGAGAGTTGATAACTGAGCTGCAGGTACACGCACATGCATACAAGCATGGCCTGGTAGAGCTAACAGCAGGCTGTATGACTGCAGTGGGTGTTGATTCATCACTCTCACTCACAGTAGGCCCATCTTGCTGATAATTATCTTTGTCAAATTAATTATCAGTGTAAGTGTCAGCATGACAGTGCCGATGAATTACATCCAGATAACCTTGATTAATCAACAAAATGAGTTTTAGGGCAAATGTTTTGTGCATATGGATGTGCTCCCTGTAGAAAATGTCCTCTTTCTTCTTCATCCATCTCCATCCCTCACATCCATAATTTCTCATCATCATCGGCGCTCTCTCTGTCTCAGCTCTCTGTATTCTCACAGAGGAGGTTTTTTTTCCTCCTCTTATCTTCTCAGTCTGAAAGCAGAGCTGTCTGTCTACAGTAGGTAGAATCAGCACGTGGTACAGCTGAGCTGTGGATGTAAACTACCAGGATACAGTAGTGTGGCATCCAGGTGTTTCTATTCATGCTTGTCTTTCATTTATTTATTTTTACTCACTCTTTTCTGCTTGACTGGACAGTCTGCTGCTCACTTCATGAGACATGCACTGTATGATGTGATATGGTTTGACACCAATTATGCTTTTCTGGGACCATTTTTTTCCTCTTGATCTAATTTTTGGGGCATCTTGGTCTTGGTCTTGTTCCTATTTTGTTCTGTTTTTTTTTTCAATTAAACTGTTAAATCCAGCACTAGCACAATGGCATATAAAACCAAAGCAGCAGGCAGCTTTTTTTCAGCAAAAAAGCTCCAAACAAACCATATCAACTTAACACACGATAGTATGTCAGTATTGTGTTTACAGCTTGTGAGGCCTGGAGGGAAGGGAGCAGAAGCAAACATATTAACACCTCTGTGAGGCTGTACTTGGACACAGCAGTGCTTTGAGTTAAATGCTAACATCAGTATTGTAACATACTCACAATTACAATGCTAACATGCTAATGTTTAGCAGTTATAATGTTTACCATGTTCACCATCTTAGTTTAGTGTGTTAGCATACTAACATTTGGTAATTAACATCATACACACGGTACAGCTGAGGCTGATGGGAATGTCAGTAGTTGTGCAGGTATTGGTCATAAACCAAAGTATTGGACAAATCAGAATTTAGACCACTTCCTGACATCCTTCAGCACTGTGCTTATTAGCTCCTGAATCAGAACTCCACACTGAGCATACACATGCAGCAGGCAGAGAGGGAGGGACGTCACACTAACCACTGAGACTTGTTTTCTTTTATAACATAATACTGTACAATCATCACCTTAATAGAATTACAGTGAAAGACACTTTGTTCAAAAATGGCGCCATTTTTCTCACATAATTCATGTTTATAGGTGATGGGAGCTAGGTGATGACTTTATCAAGTGGTCCAGACAGAATGGCATCCTGACAGCAGGACCTGAAATGGATCGTCTCGAGGGCTCAGAGGGCAGCGCAGAGAACCACCTGACATACTCTTGTAGGCAGTGAACACCTCCTGCAAGGAGGAAATTCATTCTTTCATTATTAATTCAAATACTGCCATGACCGTATCTTTCATTCATTAAATATTCATGTAACCCTGTACCGCTGCTATTTTGCGATTCAGCACTCATAATGCTTGTTGTATTTTTTTTCACACTACATTGAAACGTGGCCTGTCAAACGTCTCAGCATAACAGACTGTTGAACTTTGTGCTGTCTGTAGTCTGAGGTTATTCTATCTTTACACATGTCCCCCTCTGTCTCTCTATTTGTTTTGGACGTATTCTCCTTTTAATAACCTCGCTCAGTATAATACTGTATGTCCTTGCTGTGTGGTAATTACATTAGCATGGCTTTTGTTTGCCAAGTGAGCAGTCCGTATTAAAAGATATGAGATGGTGCTTAGCTGACGGTGATCGCATGTGTGTGTCTGTGTGTCTGTGTGTGTTTGCTGTATGTGCGCATGTTGTGCATCCACAAACAGCAGGTGGGTCATTATTGAGAAACCAGGTCTTATGTGTCCACACACTCATTCAAATGTAACATGAATGTAATTGAATAGATGCCTCTCGGGGAGTTGCATGAGTGCTTTCTGTGTCACTTCACTTTCAATCAATGCGTTGTGTTGTGGCTTCAGTCTGCCGGCAGCCTCACTAGTCCTTTTGTTTTACTATTACACTCTCATTGGCTCCTCTAACCATCTTGGCTAAACCTGCCTGTTTATTTCATGTCTGTCTTGTTGTTTAGATCATTAGCTATGTTACATTTTCTCTGTATAACTGCTGTTGACAGTTTGTATGCTTGCCAGGTGCTGGCGCCCCAGGCTAGTCAATATACACACATGCATTTTTTTCACTGTACACACAAGGAAATGCACATAAATACATCACAGCCAATTAAATGTTACATGCTTAAGTTAGCAGGGTAGTTCTGCGATGATACCGAATTGATTATACATGCACTTTCCTAGCACAGACCTATGGTTTGTTTTTTTCTTTGTGTTTGAGTTCATGCTCGATTACATTCATTGACTTACCGATGCGTTTAGCCGTGTACACTCGTTTGTTTGCGTACGTGAATGTGGATGTTGTTTTTCCAGATTATATTTGGTGTAACCTTTGCTATTCGACCCTTCAGCCCCATCTTGTAGAGGAACTCCCATGGGGCATTGCTGCTGCTGCTGCCGTAGGAATTAAAGTGATAGTTTACATGCTGGCTCCTACTAAAGAACACCCTCTATTTGACCC
This sequence comes from Oplegnathus fasciatus, assembly GCA_003416845.1. Taxonomy (NCBI): domain Eukaryota; kingdom Metazoa; phylum Chordata; class Actinopteri; order Centrarchiformes; family Oplegnathidae; genus Oplegnathus; species Oplegnathus fasciatus. The sequence goes on along the minus strand of NTHP01000042.1, from coordinate 333,404 downwards.
ATTACATCTTGGACTGCCTTAGTGTCACTGCTTGAATGGACTGCTCATTTCATCAACACTGGGGAGAGCATGCAGAATCATAATCTGTGCTTCTGTACACAGGGAATAGGAAATTACATTTTCTTCAGTGGACAGTATATAGTGAATTGGTTCCATTAAATCTTTTTGATATTAAAAAATACATCTTCAAATGTATCCCTTTATTTAGAATATTCAAAAAACGGCATAAAAATTCAAAGATACATAAATCCAACAGCATTACCTAGTTAAACCATTTCTAGTTCTTGTACATACTCAGAGGGAATATGGTGCATTTGCATTTTCTTTCTCTAAAGATTTTCTTAGCTGTGCTTGTTGACTGTAAAGTACGTTTTGCTGCAGGAGACCTAACAACGTTTTGGCGCGTGGAGACACAATCTGGATGATAGTCAGTTTAACCACTGTAAAAATCAGAAAACCAAAAGACAATCTATGTGTTTTCTGGTGAAAATCGGTAAAAAACGGAGGCAATGAGACTTAACTTGAATACACTCAGTTTTCATCATTTCCTTCTGTTGTTTTACTCCCGTGAACCAGTCTGACACAACTTAAAAGTATGCTAATACCAGGCTATTGTGCTGTACACTTTTCCTGGTCCATTATTCAAGCCGAGGATCATTTAAATAAACAGAGCAGAAAAGAGGATAAAAGAAAAGAGGATAGTCTAAATGCAGTGAAGCAGTGAATGCTTGTGTTAGTTGTAATTGACAAGGCGGCTCATGAGACTCTGCGTGTGTTTATGTGTGTCTGTGCCTCTCTGCAGCGCTGCTGCACTGCACTGCATGTTGAAGAGGAATGAGTTGCAGTAATCTGGTGTGTTGCTACCAGCTCCCTTGGCCTCTGTCAGCAGTTTAGCCACAACCACAAGTCCAGATAAAACATTAAAGACGAGGCACTGACAAGGCAGGGCCATCCGGGGCCACTTAAAACCAATACCACAGGGCAGGGTAAGGCCTTCCATCAATTACAACCTTATTAGCCTAATCGTTATGAAATAATCCAATCCAGGAGACAGCTGAGTCTCAACTCTGCAGATCTCCAATAGGGAAGCAAACCAGTGGAGAGCAGGGAGGGGAGTGGGGTGTAACAAAATATTGCGGCATTATATTGTAAAGAATGATATGCATTGTAGAGCTGAAGATTGGTTTGTAGTATCAGCTAAATATTTTCATTTGGCTAATTTTCAAATTTCAAAAGCAAACTCTCACCTGGCTTTGACCGCTGGAGTATTTTTAGTCCACAAGCAATGAACAACTTTCCCAACTGACTTTTGCTGTGACAACAAGCACCAGCTCTGTGTGTGAATGCTAAGAGCAAAGAGACAAATCATATATATATATCATATATCATATTCAGATAAACAAGGAGCTCCAGTGTCTCTAATTTCTGTCATGACCCTCTCTGGTCTGCTGATATCTTTCTTTATACAGTCCATGGTCCCTGTATACTCATGGAGTCATACAACTCAGATGACCACAAGTTGTTGTTGTCATTTTCAACTTTAGCAGATGTGTTTTCACCTAAATTCACAGTGCGTAGAGCACATCTGCATCTGTTCATCTCCACTGTCCACTTGCCAATGACTTTGATTGTATTCATGTCGCCTCTAAATATCTCTGCATGGTGCAAAGAGATTGCAACTCAAATGGAGCATTTGCTGTGGAAAGTAAAGAATTATTTTGAAAACTGATTGAAAATACATTTTGTAGGTTTTTCACATGTGCTTCTATCTGAAAATGTACGGTAAAAGCATCACTAGCAAATCAAACCGTGAGGCCTGCATTGTGAGACTGTATCGCACCCTCAATGGGAAAGATGACACAATGACAGGAGTTAAGACAGCAAAAGCAAATGGGAAGGAAGTGAAAGGTGACAGAAAAAGGAGAATAAAAATTTGAGAGCCAGCTGGCTGACCTCTAACTCACTGAGTCAGTGATTGAGGAGAAGGCAGTATTTTACTCTCTCCCCAAGGGGGGGGAGAGAACACACAAGATTGGAAAAAGTTAGAAGGGAGAGAAAGAGTCCGTCCTACCACTACATCTATCATGACACTCCTTTCCCTATCTCTCTCACTCACTGTCTCTTTCTTCCTCTCTGAGATTTGACAGCAGGATGATAAAGTACTAGTCATGGCTCTACAGTAGCCTGATGGTTATATGCAGCAGCAGCAGTGGGCTTCACTAACTGGGACTGAGTGCAAAGTGGCAAAGGGCCAAAAAGAGCGGTGGTTTCTACACCACATCTGTTGCGCTTCAGACAGATGTTCTGCTGCCTAGCAGGCTCATAATGCACACTTACCTGTTGTTGCTCTGGCCGCATGGTCTAGGTGTCACCTAGATCTAACCTACTGTAGTTCTTTGTCCTTGTAAATAAGCATTGCTGGTTGTGAAACGGATGGGAAAATGATTGCCACTTGTGTGAGACCATTTCTTCTAGGCTCAAGTCAAAGCTAAGAGGCTGCTTCAGGCGGTGTTTAAAGATAATCTCTTCAGTTATGATGTTATTGATTATTCAGCTTTTGATTTTTCGATTCACGTCTGAGCCTCAGTGCAAATGACCAGACAGACCTTGGCTTTAACATTGTTTTCTGAGCTCCCGCTGAGTATGGGAAATGTCTGATAAATACCAAAACAGACACTACTTGACACTCATTGCCAATGACAACGTTAGTGTAATGTGATACGTTGCTGAATTTCGCTCAGTTTGTCTTTATCTCCCCATGCTGACAGCTACAGGATGAGCAGTTGTCCAAACACCGGGAACAGGAGGACATGAAATGGAAAATGTGTTGCACAAGCAAAATGCAAAAGACAACCGTGTACTCTCACACATACGTGGACACTTATATTCACACATACACAGACGCACAGCACGTTAATAATTTAGAAATAATTATCTTATGTGTACAAGATGTGACATTAGGTCACGCGACCGCATTTTCATTTGTGACATTCACACCGTGATAGAATAGAGAGAAGGGCAATGTGCATGTGTGCGTGTGTGTGTGGTGTCCTCAGGAACCAACCTTATCTTTGACTGGAAATCGAATTATTAGCGCACAGCAATTTACTGTACAGTATCTGTGAATGTGTGCAGAATGTCTGCATGTGCACGTGTTCAGTCATATAGTATATGCCTCTCAGTCTACAATACACACGATAGATGATTCAACCCAGCAGTTGTTATTTGGAAGCAATATTTAAATAATGATATAATACTTTTCAAAATAACATCTTAGTGTGGCCATTAGAAGCACAAAGGATTGAGTGCCAGACTTGTCACAATAAAGACGATTGTTACACGTCTCTTTGTTATTCCAGTAACATTTTAACCTACAGTGATGAAGCCCCCACTCAAATTCTGAATCATTTGTGAACTTGAATCAAAGACAGACAATTTCTAAGAATAGTTTCCTAACTCAGTGCATTTATTATTTTTTTCCCCTCATTTGAATCACATATTGCATTCTCTTTTGCCTGTTTAGATGCAGACTCATTTGTAAAATGAAACGCAAACATATGCCAATGCCATATTGCAGAGCAGTCAAGGAAAAATGACAAACATCTTTGCATGGAACAAAAGACAGAATGCGTGAGAGGGCTTTAACTGTGTCTTATATAGTAATGCAAAAGAAAAATGATAGCTACTCCATTGTGCAAAAAAATGTTTTGATAATAAGCCCATTAATGATGTTTTAAGTTAACATGTCATTAGCATTACCATCATTAGCTCTGTTATCCTAAACATAGCCTGCAATGTCTGTTATGTATTTATTCATTTTGTACTCTTAATATTTTTCTTGTCCTCGCTGCTTTACATTACTTACGTCCTGGCTGGATTGCAACCATCTGCATCTACACTTCAACTAATAGTTCAGTTCAGAAAGCAAGTTTTTTTACTTACTTATACTGCACATCCAAGCAGTCTTGTTTAGTTCACCGTCTTCTTACATTTTTTATGCTTTTCGCGTGCTTGTGTATATTCCTTCTTTGATGTGTTCAGTGATTTTATTGGTATTTGTGTGAATCATTCAGAAGAAGCTCTACATTACTAATACATAAATATCAACATACACATTCTATCTTGCTTTCTTCTTCTCTTTCTGGCACACACACGCATAAGTACAACTGCAATAACAACATGCAAGTATCCATAGAGGACTGATATGATCAATGGTTTGGTGCGCTGTTTTTAGGTGTGATGATTAGCTCACAGCAGGTGCTAGCTTGCCTCGCAGTCCCCGGAGTTTTTCACAGGAAATACCAGCTAATTGCTGCAGGTGATAATACCGCACAATGAGGCGACCACCTTATCGCATGAGAAACGAAAAATAAGGTGCTAAGTAAATCATTTGTCCCCACTTGTGCACTTGTAGAGTTGAGAAAATGGGTGTGAAAAAATTACCAAATTACGGCACACAAACATCAACATTACGTAATATAGGCCCTGTTTTGACCATATACTGTGTGTTTGAGCTAATCTCACAAACATAATACAAGGAATAATTTATAATGTAATTTGTTCAAAGGAAATGATGATAATTCAAAATATAAGCCTGTTTTCCTGCTGTGTTCACAAACATTACTGATGTAAACAAACCAACAGCTTCATATACCATTAATAACTTTGATTGTTGTCTACTGTTGATATTGTATTAAAATCATCCAACTCAAAATCTACTTTGGTAGTGATAGGTCATCCAATTCTGTGTTTTGATTGTTGGTGATGGTGCTACACTTATATCTTCACCTAGATCTCAAATTCCACCTTTTAAGGTATAATCCTCATGGTTATCATTATATCTAACCCATTTTTAAAAACTACTTCTATTACCTTTTTTCAGCAATAGCCATTCAATGTATTTGCACACTGTAACTGCCTCTCTTTATAGTTTTTATTAGTTCCGATGCAGGTTTAAAATTGCGTATCTATGCACAAAGGATTCACAAGAAACCATGTCTGAAGTTGTGTGGGAAATCAGCGCATTTCACGCAATGTGGACGACTACATTCGATCATAAGTTCAATATTACCTTATCGGACGACAAGTTTTTTTTATTTATTTATTTTTTTAATAACATTTGACTAGTTGCTCTTTTTCTGTTGGGTTTTTGACGCAGTGGCTGCCCAAAGCCTTTTATTACTCATAATCACAATCTTTCTCAGTTGTCATGGAGACAACTTTTGTTTGATTCTCTGGATCGTAATTGATTATTATACAGTATACTGCCCATTTTACATTACTGATGTAAACAAACCCTAAGTAGCCTCAGAAATCATTAGTACTGTAATCATTAGTGCTTTAGTTGTTGTCTAATGTTGGTCCCTGTATTAATATAAGAGTGATAACAGGGTCTAATCTTTTGTGATGATTTTTGGCGGTGGGGGTACTAATATGTTTACATTAGGATTACGGTATAGATTGTGACTTTAAATGCTTGCAAAACAAATTGCAGGTCCTCTTGTGCATTACATTTTACTCAGGCTGTATATAGTAGTAGTGAAACATCTGTTGTGTATTCCATCTGAAATGCAGCCACAGTACACAGTGATACTCAGTTGTTCTGAACAGGACGTTGGGTAATACTGTATATTTACTGACAATGTGATGACTGCCCAGCAACAGCCACATTCATTAAACAGTGGATATCAGGATCACCAGGAAATCTGCTCACTGCTGTGTGAATCAATAGCTGTAGAGGTCATGGATGATGCACATACATGTGAGAGTGTGCATGTGTGTATGCGTATCATCCAATGCAACCCTAATTAACTCATCAATATCCTCTCTCTGCACCCCCTCCACCTGTCTTTCTCTCTCCCCTGCCCTCACCTCTCTGTCTCCCACCTAGATGGTTTATAAGCCCTGGCTGTGTTCTCAGCACTTCCAGACCACCCAGATGCACTGCAGTAAGCGAATCCCCTGTGGTCAGTACTGCCTGGAGGTGCAGCAGCGGTGCCCCTTCGTCCTGCCTGACAATGATGATCTCATTCATGGAGGCAGCCCCAGTTTTATATGCACAGGTACAAAAAAAATCTTACAGTTTATGCTTTTTTCTGTTTATTTTTATCTCCTGTGTTTGTTTTCTTTTAACCTCATTTTAAAGATTAGCATCTGCACATACATGCAGCTGCCCAATGTAACTTTAGTGCTCAACCAGTAGGCAATGAGCAGTTGGGCCGAAGTGCTTTGTTGACTATCTGAACGATAAAAGAGCATTACTTCCCCAAATCCAGGGATTTGAAGCTTGTCAGGCTTGTAACAAGCTTGTCTAGCCTCTACTGCTTCTGCCCACCCCGTGTACTGTAGCTCATGCTCTTGGCCTGAGTATCTCACTGTTCAATGAGTGGACACATAGTGAGCACATAGTGAGCACATAGGGAGCGTAGTGTCTTACTCAATGATACTTCAATAGGACACACAACCTCTGATGGAGGCACAGTGAACACTTGTGACTTTACAGTTACAGGATGTTCTGTTTAATCACCAGACTAACAGGGTGATACACCATAACAACAAATTGTTGCCAATTACTCACAGCACCACGAGGCAGCTGCACAGCAGAGCACTGTGACAATAAGTCTGTATGCTCTGTCTGCACTGAACAGCATATAGCACACACACACACACACACACACATCTGAATCCTAAATAAATGCTTAACCTTTTGTCTCCACATACATGGAAGGTGAGTCCCCCACAGTATTACTGTGTGAGCAGATTTTTCCCCAGAAAAATGATCAATACAAAGACAAACACTCACATCACACGTTGATGCTGCCCTCTGGTGGTCATGTTGAGCATCAGGTTACATTCATGTACAGTATGACAGAAGAAATTCAAAGTAGTGTTTGTGTTTCTTATTTATGTATGTTTTCCTATTAATAATTTGTACTGATTTATGTATTCATGAAGAATAGTAAACAAGGCTGCTTTTGTCACTCTTTGAAATTAAAGGATAAGAATGGCAGTATTCTATATTTTTGTTACTATCAACTTGTGAAAAGACTGAAACCTACAATTTGTTAGTCTGTCTCTAAGTAGTTATAAGAAATATATAGAATATCACCAAACTTAAAACCCTTTTTATGCAGTAGAAAGGTCTTACCATGTGGTAATCAACTCTAAATGTGCGGTCTGCTCTGTGAACACAAGCTGATGTACTGAGCAAGACTAACCAATCATTTGGGTAAACATGAGTGAGATAACAGCAGCTATTGCAGCTCTTCAGGTTGTGTCTTACAGTTCTGCATATATGTGCATGTGTGTATTTTGTAAATAGTTCTACAAACATAGCCACTCTACATGCAGATTTGTCAGTAATTACATGGTTCCTCTTGTCACAGTTAAGCTGTTGACAGTCAAACTGTGCTGAGTGGGCACACACACTTTTTCAAAGTTCTCCTCACATTAGCATGCACACAGGCCGTGACAAACCCACTTTGCTTGTAATGTCAGTGGAGAGAGACAGCTGTTTGTGATTTCAGTCCTTGTGTCAACGCATGTCAGTACATTTTGATACATAATACTTTTGTTGCTATATTGAATGTATCTTTGGTATCTACTTTGTGTTCTGGACATTTTTAGCACAGTCTCCATTAGAGTTGCAACGATTAGTCTATTAATCAGTTCGTTGTCAACTATTAAATTAATCACCAACTATTTTGATAGTTGATTAATCATTTAATGTGAATATTTCCTGGTTTCTTTAGTCCTCTATGACAGTAAACTGAATATCTTTGGGTTGTGGACAAAACAAGACATTTGAGGACATGACCTTGGGTTTTAGGAAACAGTGACCAACATTTTTCACTTTTCTGACATTTTATGGACCAAACAACTAGTCAATTAATCGAGAAAATGATCGACAGACTAATTGATAATAAAAATAATCATTAGTTGCAGCCCTGATCTCCATACATCAAAAGCATTTTTATAGTGTATCTGTAGGCTTAGTTGCAAGGCAAGGCTAATCACAGTAATTCAATTAGCTTGCTGAGCAGAACAGAAAAGAGACATTAGAGGTGCAGCATGTAGAACAAAAAAAAAATCACACATTCATTACAACCTGGTTGTGAGACAGCTCAATGCACTGCAGCTTAAAGGTTCTGTATGTAACTTTTGGACTATGGGACTACTCTGCATGTTGAAAAATAACACTATGACCAACGCTTTAATAAGTGACGCCAAAGGGTCCTGACCAAGCGTCCATATGTGACGAGTTGGGAGTGAGAACGTGTTGCATTGGATTTTTCGGGGGGAAAAAACGCCCCGAGTCCTTTACATAGAAATCAGTTTACAGGCTGTTACAGGCAACTGAGAAAGTCGGGGAAGGTCTCATGTTTTAAGTTATGTTGCCCACCATGATTTTCCAAAGCTCAAGATGACATATTCACACAGCTTGTTTTGTCCAAATAGCAGCCCAAAACCCAAAGACATTCTTTTTACTGTAATAAAAGACTAAAAATATGCAAATATTGATATCTGAGAAGCTGTAACCATTGATTCTTTGCATTTGTGCTTGAAAAATTGATTATCGATTATCAAAAGTGTTGTCAATTAAATTTCTGTCAATTGACTACTACAAAACCAAACAGAACTGAGTTAAATCACAAAAGAAGGGGACACTTAAAACTGACGAGCGCATGCAGACGCATGGTTTTGTGTTGACAAATTAATTATGTTTACTTTGGTTTTAATATTCTGATAGCATCATATGACACTAATGGAGATATTAGCTATATACCCAGTCTTAGCCTTTTTCTAATTATTAGTGTACTCATCAGAGTCCCCTGAAAACCTTGTTTGTATTGTTAACTCAGTTTGGATTAGTTCTGTACAGCTTACAGTGTTTATTTTGCTGTGTATGCGTTGTCAAATTGGTGATTATGTTTCTTCATTTTCTTAATTTTTTCCCCATTTGCTTGTGTTTTCTTACATTGCAGTGCATGGAGCTCTCTTGGCTATGGTGCTTTCCAACCATAATTTGAAATTAAGAATGATCAAGTTCATATAAAATCATTCTCACTGAAGTGCGATATTGATATTGTCTTTTATATCTTTTGGCTCTCAAAGCAGTGCTTGTTGGGGAAGCTGGACAAGCAGCAATACTCTTTTTGTGACAGGAAGCAAGTACAGGATTTATAAAAAATGCTACATGCAACATCTTTAAGACAACGTGTGAGCTAACTGTTTATATCTCCACGCCCACCCCCTTTCCCTCAAAACAACACCCAGGGCTGCTGGAGGACTATCCATCAGGTGTGGACCCGAATGCAGAGTGCTGCGACGTGCGGTGGGACTTGAAAGTGGACAACCGTTCCCGGGGGACCCTGAAAAGAACTCACCCGCCATGCCAGCACCGTACCTCCCTCAGCTCCTCGGCAGCCTGCAGACTGTGTAACAGCCGGCTCAAACTCTGCCTGCTGGTCCTCGTCCTCCTACACACTGTTGCCAGCCTCACTGCATCCCACAATGCAACAGGACTGGGCCTCCCCGCCATCACGCCTCTGGAGGAGAGCCCTGCCAACGAGGAGTGATACAGCTGCCAGGAGGAGGTGAGGTTGTTGGGGTGGGGGATTCCCTCACCATGGCAACCGATGTGGAAAAATACAGCCACAGTTGTGCGAACGGCTGGAGCTGTGTGCCTGTGGACATTCTGCAACGCTTTCTGGCAAATGGAAAATGTGGGACGCTTTGAGACGAAAGACACACAAATCAATCAAAACAAATAAATAAGTAAACAAACAGACATACTAAGGGACTCAACCAGTCCCTTAGATAGAAAGGGGACAATGCCACAGCCTTTGTTGAGTGGGAAGGTCGGCTTCCTCATGGCTGAGTTTCTCTCACTACGCTTTTTTACACTGTGTTCCAATTATTGGTTTCTGTTGCACTGGCTGACTATGGAATAACACAATCATATTCTCTTTCTAATGTTCATCCTTTGTGTTTGTTTCTGGGTCTCTCATACAGGAAGAAAATGTGCTCTCTAAATAAGACAGATAATGTGTAAAAAAAAAAAATTAGCTGCAAGGTTGTGTGTGTGTGATGGTTTGTGTCTCTAGATTGCGTGTGTGCGAGCACGTGTGGGCGTGTGTGTGCTTGTACGCATGTCTTTACACATGTGTGTATGCGTGTGTATGAGAGGATGAGTGTGTGTTGCTGACACGTGCCCTAAAAGTCTACCTAACAGGCTGGTGCAGCGATGATGTTTTTGTGGAGCCCCACACCACCCCAGATGTCACTTAGCTCTGCCATGCTGGTTTGTTGGCCACAATGCCATTAAAACTTGGGTTTTGAATGTGGTTCTGATGTCCATAATAAGTTTAACACAGGTTTATGGTTTTCCCTCACTTTGTTTTGTGAGATAATATTCACCTATTAACACTGTTTTCAAGGATCAAAACATTTCTGTAATTAGCATCAGTAAAAAGCTAACACCTGGCTAAACTGTGATAAACATCAGGAACAAACAGGATGAATTCCTCCAATGTCACCAACGCTCAACGTCTTGAAGGATTTCTCGATTTTATTACAACTTGAGTCTTCTTTTCATAGTTTTGATCATGATTCCTATCAAAGCACAGTACTCTCCATGTTTATTGCTTTCCGGGAATGGGACAACACTGATAAAATGAAGTCTGACAGGGGAAGAGACACGAGCGGTCAGTTTAAACAAACCCCAGGTTAGCCAAATGTATTTGGAAGATAAAATAAAGGCTAAGTGAGGGAATATTAGGAACATTTAGGGTGCTCTCATCTGACTCCTTGCTTTTCTTGCCCCATTGGACTTCATTGCAGTGATGTTATCAGAACCAGTAGAACTGATGAAAACCACAAAAGTAAGACCCTAGCTATAATAAACCAGAATGATCCTTTAAGCTTCAGGCTAATACTATGATAGGGCTTTTACCTAATAACAAATTCAAAATAAATCTAAAAAAGTTTAAAATAAAAATCATTTTAGCTGCCATCTGGATTCTCTGACAAGTCTGCATATTATGTGTTGAATGATCATGTTTAAAGATGCTAAACTAAAGCATTAGGATTAACACGCCTCATGTTGCAATGTTGCTTTTGGTAAACATACTGACATGAGCAAAATTAGGAGGGTCAAGGAATCTTTGTGTTGGTTCATTTTTGGTTCAATTCCCTTTAATAATGCTAGTTGATAAAATGTTATACCTGTCATTAAAGACATATTAAAGTCTAAAGACTAAGTCTGAAGTCTAAGACATTTTGCCATAGATCTTCTGTCGTTCAGTTTTTACAGAGGTAGCCACTTTAATTGGCAACTTTAATTCATTTAGTTAGTTAGTGCACAGGAAGCTAAAAAACAGGCTCAGATAGGATAATTATATCTCACAGAACAAAACATGAAACTGTTAAGCTTTGTCTTAACCAAAGATGTTATTTCAGGCATTTTACCAAAACCCCATTCAGATTCTGGTCACTTTTCAGCAACATTGCTCAGCAAAGTTAACTGACATCAGGATTTTAGCAGTGAATCAATATATATTATTCACTGTTGCTCCAAACGAAGAACTTTTGTTATTTTAGATTTTAAAGGTACTATCCAGTCAAAACAATGTCTGCAACATAAAAATGATGGTTACTGAAGGTTCCTCTGCCCCCTCTGCCTCAAGAGCCTTGGTTCTTTTCATTCTCCCCGCTTTGATTAATATTCAAATATGACCAGCAGTTCAAGTATAAATAATTTTATTCTATCACCACTACTTGAAAACAAAAACTCAACTTACTGTTTGCCCTCAAACCAATACTGACATCTATATCAGTGGTGTCATTTTAACATTCACAGGAAACATGGTGACTGGATGTTATCTTTAAGGACTCTTTAGAGCTGGTAAACTGTAAGAGCCATGCAGTTATGATGAAGACAAAATGTCAACGTCTCGCAAGGAAAGGTAGCATGCTACCTGCAGTAACGTGAAGGAAAATCCCCTGACCACTAATAAGTATATCACATTATGACCCCGCTCCCTGGCCATACAGTACGTATAGAATGACATTCTACATATCACTAATACAGAGACAGTTTGTTCAAAATGGTCAGTTTGTTTCTGTTGAATCAAAGTGTGAAATCTATTTTCATGAACTGCATGTGGAGGCTCTCTGCAAGGTTATGACAGCCTCTTTTGTTGATTGTCCTCAGCCCCACTCCGCACCACATCTGATCCCAAATCAGTTCCTGTAGCATGCCCACTGTCTCGTACTTTTCTCCTCAGAACATCAAACTCATGTCTCATTAAGTAAAGGGCTTATTAAGATACACAGTACAAACATTATCATCAACACAGTCAGACACACTGAACAACATGCACATCAAAATTGTTAGCAGACAAAGGGTAAAAAAACATGGCTCACTTCCTGTTTCTTTTTAAACTGGTACACCTGCAGTACAGAGGTGTTCCACTGGCTGTTACTGGAGAGCAGGAACAGAAACAAATCCAGAGAGAGGAGCGTGTCATTGTTTGAGTAAGCACTAATGGCATAACCTGATAATCGTCTAAGTCAGCTGACGCTTGTGTTTATTTTATAAATGTTGACCAGCGTGTGAACAGAAAGGAATGGTATGACATTAAGGGCTGACTTCTTCTTTGGTTTCTAGATTTTCTTTTGTCTCTTCGATGAACAAGGCTGTGAGATCAGGTATTCGAAGATAAACAGATGTTGTTGAATGCATTTTTTTTCCCACTCTCAAGTATGTTGATTATTTAAATGAGATGTCCAATCCAATATCTGATGTCAAGAATTTTATTATACAGCTTATATGAGGATTTAAAATTCATCGTTATTTACACCATGTCTATATAACCAGTATATTGGCTTATTTTGACTCTTATGCTGTTTAGACCCTGCCCCACTCTAGACTTTACCATCCTTGCTTGCATGAAATACATAATTGCTCATTGTCATTCAGCACAGCACACCCATGCCCATCTTGGATGACCAGTGATAGAAAAATGCTGCTATTCTATTGGCCACCAGTAGATGGAGATATTTCTATTCTTTTATACTGTATTGCTACTGCTGCTGAAGACCTACCACACAAGGACTGTCATATACACAGGAACCAAGAAGGGTGAGCTCTGGAAGAACAAGTGATGGGCCTGTGGGTAAAAGTGTGCTGTTGTGTGTGTGTGTGTGTGTGTGTGTGTACTTCTGAGAAATGTGTGTTTGTGTTTGTCGCTAATTGCTGTGCGTTCTCTGGAGAGCTCATTAGCGTTGCCACGACCTTGGGGCCTGCAGGACAGGTGTGGCAAACCACCACTGTCTTTAGACCCACAGGGACCTGCTACATTAGCTGTCTCATTATTCACTGCAGCCCTAAAGCTGCATGGACTGTAGTATGAAACCATTTCACTGTACAGTGTGTAATAACTGTGTCAGCGCCCCAAGACCCAAAACAGACTAGGGTAAGGGTAGATCTATGTTTTCCCTGCACCTGTCTAATAGAATAATTCTCCCCAACCCTTGTCTGAAATGAGATAGAAGATTTCAGAGGCAGTGCACAGAAGGTCAGGGAGAATGAAGTGGACGATGACCTGAAACTGGTGCCAAAGCATACCTTGTGTGTAGTAAAATAAACTCAACTCAAATCTGATATGACACGCTGCTTTTCATGATCAAACATAACGGGAAGCAGGAAGAAAACAGGGTCCTTCAGTGTCGTAAAAATGTGCCATGTTAGCAATATATGGATTGCTCCTCATAAGCCTCACACAACCCTCACCATAAACACATGTATGGGATCTCTTGAAGACGTACATGTGATTTCATTCTTCCTATCATGTCAGCGGCCATGCTGCAATGCATCAGCCATCACAAACCAACCGTTGGACATGTATTCACACAATAAACCTGCATTCAAAAGTCATGCAGAGGCCATGTCTGCTTTACGTGCAGAAATGCATCCTCACTGTGGTTGCATGGGTGAGAATGCTGAGCATATGTGTTGTCCCTCATGCCCCTTCAGACACTTTTGCACCGAGGACGGACATTTTTGTGTGCAAGGTTTCTTCCAAACAATAATAGAATTAGATTTGACTGATGTAAATCTCTGATTTGACTTTTGTTGGTAATGCAGGCATGCACGCAACAGTTACTCTGCTGTGATAATTTTACTTTTTGTGTGTTTTGGTTTGTCAATTTTTTACTGCATTATACTGAGAAGAAATTGTGTAGGGTCCTATAGATTCAGTCTAGATCCCCGACAATGGTCTGTAGCAGTCGTAGGGTATGGTCTGATACATTCCATAACACACCAACCTACAAAAACTAATTTTGTGTTTTACCCCTGCACATATAGACTATGTATGCCTCTTCCCCTTAACCCCCTGTGCACCCACCACCAAATGGTATGTACACAAATATTGCCCTCTTTCACTCCCTCTCAGCATCTCTCTGTTTTCACAATAGTTCCGTTCTCTATCCTGTGGATCTATGCAGAAGCCCATTCCTTTTTTGGTTGTAAATACGTTCCCTAGTATGCTGAACAATGTATGTCTTTGCGTCCAGGTTTCCTTGTGTATTTTGAGTTGATGTCACGTTGTTACTTTCTTCTTCTTCTTCTTCTTCTAATTCTTTTTTTATTTTGAGCATCTGAAATCATTGATGTGGTGAGGTTTAACCAATAGACTTGTCCTCAGCTTCGCAACCTTATTATGAAAGGTTGTGGTTCTGTGTGTGTGAACGCGGAAGATTTATGATTATAGAAATGAAAAAGGTTCAAAGTCATATAGAAGTATCATTGCGATTATGATTATTATGATTACTATTATACTACCAGTATATTGTAATATTATAGATGCTTTAGTTCAAGTAACTTCTTTAATTTTTTTACAAACAACTTTGATGAAATGATTTATAAAACAGTCTCACAAGTCATGATCTTTTCGAAAAGTATGAAAACTACTGCTACAATGATTAAAATTGTGTTCTGATGAAAATAAATACAGACATATAATCTGTTCCTCCGTTGTGTTTTTGTATGATGTGACATTGTTCCAATTAAGATGCAAACAAAGTGTAGAAAACAATGATGTCTCAGCATCCAACAGCAGCTACTCATCCCTAATGATACACAACGATGTCATGTTCAACAAAGGTAATGTATGTTGTCAGCTGCCTGAGCACAAGAGGAAAAGTAAAAAAAAACTTTTAAAGAAATCATTCACCTTTCAGAATGTAACATTATGTGACATATAAAGAAATAATTAACATGTTTCACCGTTGAATCATTACTTTAGTTAACTTAAAATACAAGTTATGATTTATTTAACATTTTATTTGCTCACTATTTGCTTCTCAATCTTGGAAGCAAAATTGGTGTTACAGAGGCCATGATACTGTATATTGACTTTAATAATAATAATAATAATAATAATAATAATAATAATAATAATAATAAATTAAGTGAGTGCTTTTTAGAGAAGGTGAGATGTGATGTTTCAATCAAGTAAACTCTTTATAGTGTGAAATATATATTTTCAGCACCCGATACTTTATGAATGAAACCCAACTTATAAGGCCAAATAAGTATTAGTATGCAATAAATACCAACTATATTTTTAAGCTTCTGTTCATTACGATATGTCATAATATCCATAACAAATTCCCCACAGTCTACATTTGTTGTATCCAGTGGTGGAAGAGGTATTCAGATCTTTTACTTAAGTAAAAGTATCAATACTACAGTGTAGAAACACTCTCTTACAAGTAAAAGTCATGCATTCAAAATTTTACTTAAAGATATAATCTCAAGGATTTTCATTTAAATAAACGTCTGTTAAGTCACTATTTATCACCGAATGATGCAACACAATGGTGATTGAGCCTATGGGCCACTGATGAAAGCCCTTTCATTTGCAGTATTATGAGCGACTTTCCCGGAAAAATCACAAGCGGAGNNAATTACAGATTATTGCTGTTGGTGCCACGAAAGAGAACAAAATTAAAATCTCCAAGAATGCAACTTTAAGTAAAAGTATTAGCATCAAACTATACCGAACCAAAAGTAACAGTATTCATTATGCAGAATGCCCCATTTCAGAAATGCATATTATATTATTGTATTATAATTATTGATGCATTAATGTGTACATCACTTTAATGTTGCTGGTAAAGCTGGGTCTAATTTGAATTACTTTACTGTTGGGTAGCTTTATTGATCTTTCCTAGGATCAATGAAGTCTTAACCTGTGATAATACATCATACTCTATTTATTGAGTATACAAGTCATCAAATAAATGTAGTGGAGTAAAAAATACAATACTTGCTGGATTATAGAGGAGTAGAAGTAGCGAAAGTGGAAATACTCAAGTAAGTACAAGTACCTCAAAACTGTGCTTAAGTGCAGTTTCCACCACTGGTTGCATCCATCCATGTACAAGAAAAAGGCTGAAGCACATACACAGCATGCAGTTCCACTTAAAACCATGAGATGGCAGTATCAGCATGTTAGAAGGAGTGTGTGCTGCAAAAATAGACCACGAAAAAAATGTAGACAGAATAACCTAAAGGATCATGAATGAATGCCATATGGGCATTTATTGATTTAATTTTGTGCTGAACTCCGTGTATCTTCACATCAGCAGAGGGATTAGTTTATACAATATCCACTGGGTCTGTTAAGTGTTTACTTTAAATTAAATATATATATATATATATACCATATATATATACTGCACTCTTTAAATATTCACTCTGAGCTAAGAGTTAAGCCAGAGGACTTGATGTATCTTCCAGTCATATATTATGAAACTGCTG
Organism: Oplegnathus fasciatus; assembly: GCA_003416845.1. Classification (NCBI taxonomy): domain Eukaryota; kingdom Metazoa; phylum Chordata; class Actinopteri; order Centrarchiformes; family Oplegnathidae; genus Oplegnathus; species Oplegnathus fasciatus. The sequence goes on along the minus strand of NTHP01000042.1, from coordinate 316,573 downwards.
ACCAAGACCTGCCGAGGCCAGTCGGGTTCAATTGCATCCACACTCAACCTTTTAATATTTAATGTAACTGCACGTACATTTATTCAGCAGTTTATGGAGCATCACTGGCATTATGGAGCGAGTCAGTGACTCTCCTGAGTTTGCATAATAATGATAATGATACTCTGAAAAGTGAAGCCATAGTCGTTTCCATTCATACTTTTTGTGGCCCATCAACTGTGTCACCCGGCAAGGATTAAATTATTATGGGTCAGTGAGATGGGCTGCCTCAGCTTTATTTTTCACTGGTAGGCTATATTGCATACAGACAGGCTCAAAACTCAGTGCTATTGTAATGGTAGATTACAAAACTGAAGGACAATACCAAATTGCATATTCTCATTCGCCTTCCGCTCTTGTGGCCCTTCCACTTCGGATTAAAGCCCTCATTTCTATTTCAGCTTGTTGGG
>NTHP01000042.1:254405-316070 GCA_003416845.1 Oplegnathus fasciatus | reverse complement strand
GGGGTTGGGTTGGTTGATGTGCTCATCTGACTAATCCTCAACTAGCCCGCCAATGGTCAGCATCCAATATTCAGCCTGTCATTCAGACCACAGACGGTGTATGCGTGTGTGTATGTGCTATTAAAAGGCCATGTATTTTTTATGGGGAAAATTGATTGTTACAGTGTTGGCATGCAGCACTACTGATAGAATAGAAAAATAGAGCAGTAGGTCACTGATGCTGATTTTGAAATCCTCTATCAACAACAATCTTATAGTACATTATAGGTATTTTAAATTGGTTTATCAGTATTTTATGTCAGGAGATCTTTAATGTAGTGGGTCAGCTCTGTGCTGCCATATACCCACCAACAGAGGTCAGTCCTATGCAGGCAGTAAAGGAAATATGACATCACATAGAAATTTTAATTGGTCTCAGTTATTAAAAGGAAAAAACAAAGTATTTTACAGACAACATGGACCTTGGAAATAAAGATTGTTACACAGAATTGCTTCTCATAACTAATACAAAGCCGGTGCATGTTTTTGCTTTAAATCCCAAACAATCCTTAAATCAAAAGGCAGAAACTGGGCGGTGTGGCGAGCCGGACCACTGAACCAAGCTGAGCTGAGCTTGGCTGAACTGAGACATGTTTTTTCTAATATATTCTTTGCACAATTTTGCATGCTGCTGATTGGTTGTGAACTAATCCTTCAGAGAACAGTGTCAGTTGTCAGTTCTGCTGGGTGCTTTGCAGGTGTGAGGGGTAACAGAAATTAATAAACATTTTACACAAGCTTCACATCACTCTTTCACTACTGGTAGTTTTAATTTGGCATCAAATACTTGCTGCGACTCTCATGGAGGTGTTGCTACTTATATGTTCTTGTGTAGGCTTCTCTTGTGAGAAGAGTTGAGAAATGTTAGCCTGGTTTAATATTTCCCAAAGTTAATCTGAAGTCCTTATGTAACGGTCCCTCGTAACAGTTTTTAAGCCAAGTCTTTGGCGCATCCTCCTGGTTTTTTTTCCCACTTGTTTTCGCAGTAGAGTGTGTGTACTGTGTGTGTTCAGGTTTTATAACCTAGAGGGAGGGGAGGAAAGCAACATTAGGACTACAGTGATTTAAGAAGATTATCTGCCTCAGTGAAAATTCACATCGGACACTGTAGCATCATTCACATCATTGCTGACATGAAAAAAAAAAGCTATTGATTGTGCTGCACTGTTTCTGATCCACCAGCGTCAGTTTTGGTCACTGTTAAGGGCTTAATGGATGAGGCATAATTAAACAGATGCTTAAGCATAGTTGATTAGATGAGCAGATTTGGGCACTGGGTTGTAAATGTTGCTTACAACAGCGTGAGTGGCATTGTGGCAAGTGTCAGCCACAGCCAGAGAAGCCCAATTATACACTTGTTGTTACACAATTGTTTCTGATTGTCCCTTGGTTACTGATGCATCCAAGCTGTAGGTCTCCCTGGATTTTAAAGAAGGAGAGAGAAACCACTGCCGGCAGATAAATATAATGGTCTTGATAAAATAGAACAGGTTCGTCCACCTTGAAAATCCTTGAGTTCACCAGTCCATTGTCTCTGTGATTGGAATATGCACTACATAATAACGTGAAATGACAGATCAGCATTTTGATGTATATAAGCACCAGAGAATGCAGTATACAGTTTTCTGGGGTCCTAGACTGTCAAGCAGTAACATAATGCAGGAGACATCAACATGCCTTGCATTTCTCCTGCATAATGCAACAGTAACATCACTCGATATTGTGCAATGTAACCCTGACACCTTTAATCCTCAGTGGAGCTGCTGTGAGCCCTCAAACTGTAGAAATTACGGGCAGCCTTGGGGTTGGGTCTCGGGACAGAGAATGAGAGAGGGGGCACATATTAACGCAGTTGGAATGAAAATACTTCAAACATACAGTCCAAAGCATTCCAGAGTGGATTATACTATATGGTTGCCAGGCAGAAGCACTCTCTCCAGCATGCATCCCTCTATATCAGTTGAACATACTCTGCGTAGATACCTCACACCTCACATGTGCCTGCCGCATTCACACCCCCACTCACCTCACATCCTTCGGCATACGAGAAGAAATGATGAGAAGAACCCATTTAGAGCTGGTTTTCTGTCTTTCTCCCTCTGACTCTCATTCACATTATCTTCCACTCTTTCTCTGTCCTAATCATCTGTCTCTTTCTGGAGCCATACATGTATACCTAGGATCAGTCAGGTTACGTCACACAGGTTAGGGTGCCTTCTCATTGGTGCCAATATCTGGAGGCATGGATAGTTTTGCTTCATGGTACAAAAAAGGATATACTAATGGCAAAGAAATATGGAAAGAACAATGGATATGATGCATATAGTGAAGATTTAAACATGCAATAAAATAGTCAAATCAGCCATTGTTAGTGGATCTGTGACCTTATGAAGTTTTCACAGTAATTTTGAATTACATAATGTTAACTGCTTGGTTGGGAGGAACAGACAGTATCCACAATGCTGATGTTATTCAAGGGAATAACACCAGCTTCATGAATATACACAGCTCGTATCAACCTGGATGGAGCAGGCATCCTATTTAACCATTCCCCTGGCACATTTAATGCTGTTTTCAACAGGACTGCGTTTGTCACAAGCTTACTTTGACATCAAAGAGGATGCTTGCATGGATGGAGCTGATGTGTGTTTTCAAATATGTGTGTGTTGTGCCCTCTACTCACTGGACTGAAGGCAGGACTGAACTGAGACAGAGAATGTACTCACCAGAGTACCATCCTGAAGCCTTTAAAGCTTCCTCTCCTGCCACTGAGAGTTTTCTTAGAAGTGGAACCGAGACCCTCCTCTTCAGGCTTCTTCTCTGTGCAGTTGTTTTGGTCCAAACCAGAATTTGACAAACAAACGGGTTAGGAATGAAAGGTTCACAGAAAGAGACTCTAAAGTGCATGTGTGTCGGCTTGCATAAGCAGGGAGTTTTTTGACATATGTTCTGGGTGAGCAACTTTCACTGGAATACATAAAACAAAATTTACTCTTCTTATAATACAACCATGCAACTCCCCCAAAACCCACATCCCCATTCATTTTAATGAAACTACTGTGTTGACACAATAGGAGTGCCGAGGCACAGAGTCGTCAGGCAAAATTTTTTACGATTGCTGCAACTGTGTGAATGAGCCTCCGATGCCTGGGACTCCCCACAAGCCAGAAATGATGAAGCATCTTTATTAGCAAAACATCTTTAATTCTACAGCAGTCCAGTCGATAGATAAGTCCAACTTGATGCAGTAAATGACGTCTGAGGCTGACGTGTAATGGAAAACGTCTATGGTCAAATAAGATGTGAAGGGAATAAGTTATGGTTTTGTCAACAGTTGTTTGCATTTTTGGCAAAGCTACCAGAAATAAATCATGTAGTAAACAGCGAGGACGTGGAAGGCATAGCTCAAAACACAATAAAACACATTACAGCTCCAACATAACATGACTGCACTCAGTCAACAAAGATCCAATGCTCAACAGCTACTTAATGCACTCCGAAAGTCTGGTAGAACACACTGTGACACACACACACACACACACACACACACACTCTTGCCTATCGTTTGTTCTTTGACCTGTTGAAGAGAACGATTTTCCATTCACAGTTCTTGTTTCCCATGACTACTGTTGCTGTGACTAATAAATATAATGAAACACTACATCATAATCAGAAATATGCTTATTTTGCTGTCTTACCCAGATCAATTTAATGTCCCTTAGGTACAGAATGTGCAAATAAAGCTTAGCGAAAGACTGGAGGCAGGGGGAAAGGTGTTAAAGGTACATTGCATTTTATCTTTTGTATTTGTGCATATGTGCAAAAAAATAAATATTTTTTTTAAGGGTGACATTGTAGTTTAAGGAGCAGTTGGCGTACATTGAACTATCCTACTGGGTCCATGTCTTTTATTGGAAGAACAACATATAAATTCTCCTCCTTCACATCTGCTACAACTGGAAACACAGAAGGAGAACCCCATCATAAAGAGATTACCATTCTGTCCCATTTATTATCAAGCATCAGCTGGTCCATGGGCTGGAAATCTGTTTCATAACTGAATCGTTTAGTCAGTCTGATGGGATTATCAAAGGATAAAAGAGCCAATGAGAGTCAGTAGCATTATTAATAGACCAACATGACATTTGAAGAATCTACTGATGAATAGCTGGGAGATACATATCACATACATCACTGATATAGTGTGAGGAGCTCTGAGGTAAGGGTGCAACTGAGAAGAGTATTCAGAAATTGGAAATGTACACATACTTTTGATGGGAGATGCCTACTGTATTTTCATTGCACATTTTCCTGCACATATCAAAATGAAGATTGTGCACAAATTTGCACAAAAACAATCTCACCCTATTACCCACATATTTACAAAATTATATGCAAATCCCATCAGAAATGAGAAATCCTGCTTTCTCACACACAGACAAAATGTGGTGAAGACACGTGCTTTTCCAACACCATTGACAGAGCTACTGCGCCCATGTGTATGTTGCCCAGAGGAGGTAACGGTGGGATCCAAACATCTCTGTCACCCACCATACACACACCTGCATGCAGGCACGCAGGCACACAGCACAATCCGGGTGTCGTTCCTCACTAACATCATCTTATCACCATGGTAGCACTTCAAAGAGCTGGTCCGAAGCTTTTAATCGCCATAAGAGCTTCTTAGAGACTCGGCTTGGGGATGGGTCACACAAACACTGACACATTGTGAACACATAAGTAGCTGCATTTTTTGTGTCAGATCTGAAATCTTCCTTATTTTGGAACTGAAGACCAGATAGACAGGATGGAAGGATTGTACATGTTGGAGCTAGTGTGGAAGTGAAGGAGCTGGAGAAGGTTCATGGGGGAAAAAAAAACATTTGGGCTAGTTAGCTCACCCTGTATTCGATTTGGTGGCTCAGAAATGGATGGATAATGCATGAATGCATGAAAAAGCTGTGACAGTTTTTCTTTTTAATGCATCTGAAATGAACTCAATTGAACACAGTTCAAACCAATAGTACAGAAGCTGCACTCTGCAATGCAGAGCAGTGTGTTTATGCTGTCCTTACAAAAAGTTTGCATGTCACTGGCATAATGGAGAGTGGGAGCCACATGCCATCAAATTCCTGTCTCCAATATGACTGTGTGCCTCTTGAGAGTTAAAATCTTCAAAGCTTGGATGAAAAGCTCTGTTCAATTACTGAGATGTTCCAGACCCCCTACTTCAATCTCATTCTCTTACTTTCTGAGTTTTCTTTTGAGTTACAAACGAACACATAAACATGTGAAAAATCACAGAGCGAGACCACTGAATCAAATTTTGCCATGCTCTTTGAAGTATCACTTGACTTTTCCTTCCTGCGGCGCTAATCAATGAACAAGGCGTTTGAACATTGATGTCCAGCTGCAGTTAATTTTGTCATTACTGTTAAAGCTAAGCTAGTCTGCACGCTGTATCACAGTCACTGAAGAGGTCACAGGCCACACAGATGGGACGGAGAAGAAGATTTAAAAGTTAGTGGGTAATGGGGTAAAATATTGTCATCTGTTTAGCTCTCTGCTGCGGGATGGCTAGTTTTAGAACAGTCTAATCCTGTACACACACACACACACACAAACACACACGCATGCATGTATATAAACAGACAAACAGACACACACTGCCATGCCGGTGTAACAAGCAGTTTTAACAGGAGTAGAGGGATTAAATTCACTGACACACTCACACATACTCAACTGTCTCGCATGTATGCACGCATTAACACATGCACACGCATACACAGGTCACATAGAGCATCAGTGATTAGACCCAAATGGAGCTGAACCCTGACTGATAGCATCTGTTTCTAATGCCATCTGTCGCAGACATCAGCCACTGGCTGACGGGCTGACTGTGTCCACAATAAATAGACCGGGAGCATTCACGGTGAGACTTGTGTAACATTGTTTCCGCAGTGCAGAAAAATATCAGTGTATTTGTTTTGTTTTTGTTACATTTGAATATAAAACTGTTAAAGGTCTGATCTTGACAGTATGTAAGCTGGTTCCTAAAGGTCCAGCATCAACACATGGATAGGTTTCCAAGAGTCATTGACCTTTTTCAGTGAAGATATTTTGACATGTCACAGTAGGAAAAGCACAGACGTGAATGATGAAATTAATGATGGCTGAGTTCCATTTAGCTGCTTCAGTTTCAGGGTCCTGGTATTGCATGCTGGCTCACTGTCCCACTGTCATGTCATACTGGGACATTTGAATAGAACAGAGCCATCACTAATGTTATTATTGCCACCTGTGCTTTTCCTACTATTATAAGATGTTCATGCAGACTGGGGGCAGAAAACAAACTACAATGACTAAGAACCTTTGAGAAAATCAACACCAGGAGTTTTTTTGTGTGATAATCTCCACAAATAACAAAAGTCATGGGTCATGGGAAAATGTTCAATATTCAAAGGAGGAAAAATTCCTTTGAACACTGCGTGCATATAATTAATTATTTGCAACAAGCGATCTAGTCAGAGCCCTGATTTTATTAAGGTCTTACCAGTTTCTCCCAGAAATTATTAATAAATAAATGTTTCATTCTATTCTAAAGACTTGTAACACTGACTGAACCTCCAGTACACTCCAGTTTACCACTGTTAATAAACTGTAAAGCTGGGCAAAACAGTCAGAATAAATTTATTGCGCAGATTAATGAGCTTGATACATGATGGGTCTGCAGCGGTTTGTACTGTATCTAATAAATAAGCCCCCACTCTGAGTCCCACAGCAGCTGTTCCAGGCTGGTTTTCTTCTCCTGCAATGGCAGCATTGACTCACTCTTTATTCTGAGTTACTGCGACACAGTACCTTACATTGAGCAACGTAAATAGTGACATGTTTTCCTCTCTGGACTGATGACCTGAAAAAACCTGAAGATTTGATTTGCTCGTGGGTCAATACATGTGATTCACTAATAGCAGAGAGCTTGATTGCATGCCTGGTGTTCATTAGACAAGCCACAGCTCTCATACTGTGCAGGCTATATACCGTGTCTGCCCAGGAACACACCTAAGGGACGGCTGCCTCAGAAGTAATCAGTATCTGTGGCCTCAGGGGAACTGGTTCCAACAATGAATCACATACTGTAAATAACATACCACACCAAGAGTGTAAGTAACCTTCATAATAGAAAATGAAACAATCAGTCATGAGTCTAATGGTTGCTCTGTCATGAACGTTTATAATGATGACGTTTATCTTTCATCTGTCATATGACTTCATTTCAGCATAAGGGACCCTAGCACATACACACACAAGCAGATGTATGCACTTTTCAGACTTTTAGACTTCACACAGTTGATAACAGGATATTAACCTAATCATAGGGGAGGCACGACTGATCATGATTAACTCATTAGCAAAGGTTGAACCTTCACCTTAAATTGAGTCATAAAAGGTGTGCAGGAAGGAGGGAGCATGACACAGAATATGACACAATGTGTAGAGCAAAGCGCCTAGAAATGTCCTTCTATACATCTACCGTACTCTGGATGTTTCAGTGTACCTACACATAATGTAATCCATAGAGATATCATATGATGAACAAAACTGCAAGTGTTTAATATGATAAATTAGTACTGTTCACAGGAGGATATGGTTGTGCTGCTTTTTGTAATGTCAGCATTATCCAGCTTGTATTAGCTCATTACCGAGCCACAGAGTAAACACTCGAGGCAGAGCTAAAGCATTAGTTAGTTATGTTTATCTGTGCCAGGAAAAGAAGCCCCACACTGTCATTTGTTTTATTGAGCACCACACTGAGCCTTGACGCTGCTCAAGTCAAACAGAACGTAGGTACAGTACGAGGGAACAAGATGTGAAGTTACGGAATAATAAAACACAAATGTACTCCACGGTTATTTAGGAGCTATGTAGTTAGCCTATCCTCACTTTGTTATCATCTGTACTCTCCACTGTATGTAAGTAGTATATGATAATTTTTAAATAGATCACAACAGATTTATAAAATGCTATGTAGGACTCATTACTCGTTCTACTTCTAGCTTTGTTGCACAGTACTGTAGGTCATACTGTACCCCGTAATAAGAGAATAACCTGTTAGTTAAAAAATATCTACAGTGTAAATTCTTTTAAAGGCCCCACATTGTTACCCCCTTATTCCTTAACTTCACATATTGTTCCCTTGTACCTACATCTACTGTATGTATCAGTACTGGTACAGTACACTATTAGTACAAAAATAATTACTCTATACATTTGGAAGAAGTACGCTATACATTGCGGGCATTCTAAAGCATTACCAAAGTTTTTAAGGCAACAACTAAACCTTTGTGTAACAATTGAACCTAATTTCTTAGGTTTACCTTTAAGTTTGTCCAACTTGGAAATTTACCTTTTGTTAAGTTTCTGAGAGACAATGTTTCTAAACAACCTAACTTAACCTCTGTTGGACATTTAATCAACTCATGATTTTAAGTTATAGACTGAAGAAAATTACAAACAAATCTATTTATTATTATTTATTTTAAAAGATGCTTGTCAATATTTGCTTGGTCACAGATCTGACAAAATGGAGGATGTAACAACGTCAGTTAAACTGCTATGAAACCAGAAGTGGTTGCTACTAGCAACAGAATGTTTAACTGAAACTAAAAGCTGCCGACAGAATAATGCAAGAGCAAATACAACAGAATAAAAAAAGAACAATAAAATGACATCACACAGACAGATAGATACCGTAAACCTAGTTATTCTGCTTCACTTGTGTCCCCGAAGTCAAGTGGGATGGTAGTGAAGCATTAGAATTTTCTTAATGCACATAAAATCTAATACAGAGAGAGCAGAGGATACCCTGAATTCAGGAGCATAAACAAAGCCCTTAAGTTTGGTTCAATCAGCTCGATTGTGTTTTTTGCTTTTCTTCTCATACATCACCTTGGCAGGCAGCGATGGTTGGTATTTTTTTTCCGCTCTATGATGTTTTGAGATCCTTATGTTGCTGGCATTACCTAATGGCAATCAGAAGAGTGATATTATCTGATTCCACCAGCTATGGTATCCTCAAGGTTAGTCTGCCAACATTAATATATTTGAAAACTATTTTTATCAGGAAGTCAAAATTTGGTAGTGGAAGTGGTTTCAAAATATGCTTCACATTGTATCCATGTATAACTCTGGTAAACAAGATAAGATTTCTTATTGATCTCATGCAGCCTTGTTGTTACATTTAACGTGAAACCAGCTCTGTGCACAGGTGCTGTAAAAATGCTGTACACATCGGGCCCCTACAAAGTCAGCAATTCAAGAATCCATAATGTGTGACGAAGGATTCATGAATACAGTTCAAAGCACACCACTGAAAGCTAATGCACTCTGTGAACACAAAGTACATTAGCTTTCAGTGGTGTAGAGAACACACCAGACATGTAAGTGCATGTACAGTATGTGCCCTTGCAGCCAATCATTCACACAGGGTTTTGCAGATAGACAATCATATCAACAGTTGACAAGAGAGAATTGCCAATGCTCTGGCCAGTGTTGAAGTTTATTTCGGTACCATTAGACAATAGCAAAAGTCCATCTATTTTTTTTCAATTAATTATTAATATTATCAATATATGGTCACAGTCCCATGGTGCACCCGCACAGGCGTTTTCATTTAATCTGCCTTAATCATCTAAGGACTTTGTGGGCATGTGCACGATGTTCTTTATTGACATCTCCTTGACCCTCTTGTTAGCTATGGGGTCACTTATCACCTTTATCAATTGAATTTGGTGCTCTTACATACTTCCCAGCATAGCTCTGCCCAACATCAGCCTGCATGAGCAGAGGTCTAATCAGCCAGAGTAAAAACAACTGTGTGTGGCACCTGTGTGTTAATTACTGTGAGCCATTCAGCTCTGAATTGTATGAAGTTGAAAATGTTTTAGTTTAGCTTTTCTCTTGGATCTTAAACTGACATGTTTCAAACCTTTCCAGGCCTAACAGGCATATATTAAGCATGAGGCACTCAATGTACTTTATCACACTTTGTAAAACTGCTGTCAGAATTTCTTTTTAGTTTCAGCAGAGTCTGGAGCATCTACAGCCATTTGTTCTGACTCAGACTGAGCTATTTGTAGCATGTTGCGTCCGTGTATATACATGACGTACTTTAGCACAGCCAGTCACTGCCTCTCTCTATGTGACAGCTCAGTCTGGCAGTGCTGTCACAGCAATCGGGAGAGAAGAGCAGCAAGTGATGATGAAGAAACGGCTTGTGCAAAATTGAGAAAAGTTGATTCTGTTTGAAGATGACACCAATGCAAGTGTAAGGGAAGATGTGTTAAAGCCAATATGCATTATACATGTACACCACCAAGACAAGATACATGTGCACCCAATAAAAATGATTTATCTTTACATTGGATCAGCATTGTGAATTCATACACACAAATTTAAAGACCATTAAAAACACTGAGGTCTGGAATCAGTGCTTAATTAACAATGGCAGCATTACTTACTTTTGCACAAAGCAAATATTTGGGTTCACATTGGATCCTTTACAAACCTCTAGTTTTAACCTGCAGTCTGCTCTGCTGGATGGACTGATGTGATTGTAAAGGAGGATTTTGGAGGCTTTCAGGCTGAAAGACCACAATGGCAGAGCAGGGATTAATTTGGTGTTTTCATCAGCACAGCAGTGCACAAGACCTCAGTACACGCTCATAATGTCAGAAAGCTTCTGATCTGTCTTTTATTTAGCCAACTATAGGCTGGTAAATCTGGTTATTAAACCCCACTAGGTGGTAAGATTGTTGTAAAAAGCAAAAGGGCACAAAACGCAACAGAGGTTTAAACTCAGACTGGATGTCCTCAGGTTACATCAGTTATCCAGGTAACTTAGTAATGCTGCTTTGTAACACAAGCCTATGTGTTGACTGGTGGTTACGTAAAGTATGTTTGAAAAAACAATACTGTGAAATTCATTTGAAACAAACTGTAGAATATTTAATGTGCAAGGCATCACAAAATAGTAATGGAAGGAAAGAAATGTTCTTAGTGTGTAGTCTGTGAGAAATCCACTGGAAGAAACTCATATGTACAATTACCTGCCAAAATAAATAAGAATACATAAATGTTACTTTCAAAATAAGTTAATTTTCTCAAATGAAGCTCAAGTTAACTAATCTGGAATCAAATAACAACTAAAATAAGAATATTGTGAAAGTGTTGCAAGTACTGCCAATAAATATCCACTTTGCAGCTCTTTGTTTCTTTTGACCACAAAAACTTACTGTGGTTCGTAGATCCAAATGGTTGACCCACTGGCTGATACCAATAATAAGCATCATGTAAACCCATGGGCAGCTGCTCTCATGTTGAGTGTATGGTACCTGTCCAGTACAAAAATGGAACAAGCTCAAGTAAAAAAGCAGGTAAAGAAAGTTCAACATCGAGTAAGCCACGGGAACCCAGGTATTTTTCTCAGGAGTTGTGGACTAAACCAGAAATAAAACTGCAAATGGATGCTGGCCTTCAACAGGTAGTGAGAAAGAGGACTTATGCCCATGTTGTTCTGTTTCTGCTCAACGGGTCAGAGGCAACGGTTTGCTAAAACTTTACTGTAAGGACTTCATACACCGATATTGTATAACACAATGGCTGCATTCCATCTTTATAATTTGTGAGAGGCATTTTGTTCATGTTTTTGTAATTCAAACACAGACAGCTCAAATTAATTACAGACAAGGAAGGAAAAAATGAGAGAAACATTTTGGCAGACAGACATATGACCCCTCAACCTAGAATGCAGCTCATCCTCAGAACCAATTGAGTTTGAAAGGAGGACGACTGAACCAAAACAGATGTTTGCTCAGTGGTGTAAAAATATGAACTGATGTTATGAAATACTTCTAAGCGGCTTGGCGAGTAAAAATAGCGACAAGTGTGTTTGCTTTGACCCCTACTGTGCTCAAAGTGCAGTGCTCTCTGTCCCAGACCTTCTAAATATCAGTCCTGGCAACGCAGTTTGGCTCTCTCCTCACTGTTTTCATTCGCAGTAAAAGGGCTTTCACATAGCATCAAACATTCAGTTCATTACTCCAATGCCAGATTTTAGGTTTTTGTTTGATGCATAAATCACCTGCATTATAAAGCTGCCTGCTGCTAAAATGGTGCCAGTGTATACTTTTTAAAGACCTTTTCAAAAAAGTCTACTTAGTAATAAATTATAATAATATAAATAAAAGCTAACTTACTTAAATGTTTGAAATTGAATTGTATTTTCTTTAACATGAGAAACAAAGAGCTCAAAAAGAAACTGAATGACTCTTAAATCTGTATCAACCATAGTCAGTTAAATTGAAGCATGTCAGAAATCTGAAAGTGTTGCGGTCAAGTGGACCTGGCATTATCCCTGGCAGACAAATTTGAGTCTCTTCAGATTCTGAGAATCTTTTAGCTTGGTAAGATAATTAACTTTCTCTCACCCTCTCTCTGTGTGTTACTCATTCTTTTGTGTATTATGAATAGATGCACTTTGTTCATTCTCTGCTTTTCTGTCTTTGAGTCACTCGTTCTATTTCTGCTAGTTTGTGAACATCCACTTCGTGTGTGTATGGGCACACACACACACACACACACACACACATGTGTATGTACACTGTGTGATTTGTGTGACTGTGAATGCAATGTAAAGGACACAGTGGGTAAAGCCTCCTGGACGTGTTCCTGTTTCTTCTGCTTGGTGTATTGAGCCACCAGTTAAGCCCTGCCAGACCAGTGCTTCAGCGGGGGATTCCAGTCAGTTAAGCTGCTGTGGGTGGACACCTACCCTTCAAGGCTGAGCGTTGTCTGTGTCACGCACTTTTCTACCCAGAAGTGGAAACTTATCCAGTCCTCATCAAAGTCTGCTGCGTTACCATCAGTGTTTTCCATCAGAAGGGTCGATGAGAGATCCCAAGGCCAGGCTATTGTTGTGTGTTGGGTAGCAGACAGAAGGCAGAGGCTGTGTTACAGTAAGTCTCCATGGCAGGTGTCTAGATCACCTGGGACAACCCCAATATTCATGTCCTCGAAAACCTGAACAGTAAAAACACCCATCTACTTTTCTAGCTTTTTACCTACACTTTTTTTTGACACAGTCCTCATCAAATCATAGCACATTAATTTAAGAAAACACTCAAAAAATAAAAGAAGGAAAGAAAAGCCACGGTAAAGATAACATTCATATACATTTCCATTTCCTGTATATTATCCATTAAACCAGCTGTATTTGCTTCTGTTGATGTGTGCACAGTTATAGATTGCATTGCAAGTTTCTCATTTCCTGTTTGTGTCTTTGTTGTCATGCAGAGCAGTAGAAAGCAACCTCCAGAGGCATTATTTATTTATTTATATCTTGCATCTTTGACATGCCTCCCCACTGACGTCCAGATTAAATTGAATGCATGCACTAAATTGGATCGTCATCATCCGTGATGAAACCTGGCCTGCTGTCTGTGATTCTGTCAAGGTAACAAGGGTGGATGCCTAAAATGGGAGAGTCGTGGGACCGCTACTACATGCGAGGCGAGGGTCATGCGACGAAAGAGACACCTGAAGGCGTCAGCAGGCTGCTTTTCGGTGGCCTCGCTAGCTTGTTTATTTTTACTGTGAGAAGGTAATCAGTGAAAAGGCAGATAACACAACTGTCCTCGAAATGTAATAGGCAATAGAATTAATCATCAGGAGACCTTGAATATCTAAACCACACAATCACGCAAAATCAAAAATGTGTACCTCATGGTAGCGCTAAAGGAAAAGTCTGTACAAAATTTCATGGCAATCCATCTAATACTTGTTAAGATATTACAGTCTGGCTCAAAGTGGTGGACTGACCTATAATTTCATCCCTAGAGCCTCGCCGGTAGCATGTTTAAAAATAAATATTGTTGAGAACTAAAATATGCAGATTCATTTTTAAGAAGGACATCATAAAAGTTAGAATTGTAATTTGAAATTTGAAATGCAGGAATTTCAATTGGTCATCAAACTGGATTCACTTTTAAGCACTCTACATTTACTGTGAGGATCTAATGTATTTGTTTTCTGATCTACTTAAAGCCCCTGAAAACATGAATCTGAATCTTAACTGTTTTAACTGTTTCAGTTAAGCTGCTTCATCAGGACTGTGTGGGTGTGGTTTGAGCAGATTTGACTGACAATGCCCTGGAAACATTAGCGAAAGCCCCCACAATTGTCATCAAATTTTCACTCAAATATTGTTAAAACCAGATCAGTTGCCAGAAATACGTGATGTCACCTTTTCCTAACTAAGGCCTTCCAACTTCAAACCAGTGAGAAAAGCACAAATAAAACAAAAGATACAGAAAGTCTCTAATGTGAAGTAACGCAAATGTGTTCTGACTTTGGTAGAAAATTGTGTTTTCCACAGTTTAAGGCTGGCCTTTCTCCTTCCATTCTAATCAGTTTTTCCTTTATTCTATTACCAGTACCATTTCAACACCTTCATATGATGAAACTTGCAGCACTGAAATCAAATCAAACTGAAGTAGGAAGTGAGGTCAAATGGGTCAGAAAAGAAAAAAAATGCTGACTCCAAAGGTACAAAGGGGAGGCAGAAAGATGAAAAACAAAGACACCTTCTTCACCTTAAATGGTGGCATCGTCCTTGCTGCTTTTCATGAGTGCCCTGTTTTATCTCAGCACCGATTCTACCTTTAGTGAGAGGCACTGAGGGGAAGCCAGCAATTAGTGTTGATAGATTTGATTACCTTAGTTGTCAACCTGCAGTGTGACTGTAAAAACAGCCTACGGTCATCCACACCTCTAAGCATAAGAGGAAAGGGGCAGAGGAGATGAAGAGCTGCAAGGTTAATTGAAGGTTGATGAGATCTTTCATGCCTGAGGCTGAAAGCACATATTAATGTTTAATAAAACAAGACACCCTGGTTCAGTCCTCATGCCACTGACATTGATGGCTGGTCTTTGCTGTAACTACAGACTGAGTTAATTTATCAGGCCATTGCTAGTTCATTAAGCATCATGAGCCACTTGTTTATGCATTGAAACACAACCTTTTTGACTCACATATTGTATCATATCTGGAACCTCAAAGTTTTTATGGTGAAGCAGAGTTTGGATCAGCTTTCCATCAGCAGGTAATAGACAAATCCAAGTGTGTTAGCAAATGTTCTCTGTGTTTGTATGCATACGTTCCAGAGTCACTGTTCATGTCCATGAGTTTATGGTGTCTGTGTATGTTTTGCTCAGCGCTAAATTAACTACTCATTTCCCCTTGGTAGAGACAGTCTCACTCTCTGATTAACATGTTAGAATTCAGCTTTGTCGTTGCCATTTACCAGCATCCCACAGGCAGAGAGAGAAGATCTTGAACGCAGCACACGCACTTGCTTATTCCTCCCTCTTCCTTTCCTTCCCTCCTTCAGACTACATCAGTCATCATTAAGGAATGAGGTGCAGGTGACATCAGTAATTACCTCTAACTATTTTGATGAGATGAATTCCATACTAAAATTAGGATTTCAGTGTGTGTGTGTGTGTGTGTGTGTGTGAGTGTGTGTGCGCGCACACAAACATGTGACCATTTTAGTGTGCGCGCGTGCCTCTCTGGACAATAATTAATTCAATGTCAATTTAACCAGACGGTATTCACTATAATCGAATAATCCAGATGAAGAGTTTCATTTATCATTTTCCATCTTTTAACTTTAAAGTTTGCCTTATTCAATAAGGAACTTGACCCCCTCTTTAGTGGTCTAACACAGACGTAGGAAATGAAACAGAAAATTCATCCTAATGTTGTTTGAGCTGTTGAACATTCAAAGCAAACTTGATATGCCTCGTTCCACATAGTAGGAAATGTTTGCCTTCCACAGGACCTAACTTCGTCCACAACAAAAGTGTGTTTCCATAAGTAAATGTTTGTGCTACACCTTAACACAAACTATATGCCCTGGCAGAGTCACGTATAAGGAGCTGAATATGAGTAAATATACTTTATGTCTGTACTATCAAGTGAAGTTAATCCACCTTCTGTACTCTGATTTGTTTTACTTAGATAAGTTTTCTATATGATCTGTCTGTCATGTATAGAAAGATAAGGCAAATATTTAATGGTGTTCAGTATGCAGCAGCTGGACAGTCTTTTATCTTTTGGGAAGCTTACCAGAAAAAAAAAAATTATGCTCACACTGCTGGTTGATCCATTATATGTGAAATGTAAAAAAAATTATAAATCTGCGTTTGGGAGTGTGAAGGCACAAGTCACTTAATTATAGACACAATTCACAAAAGACCTTGCAGTTTTCAGTGTTGCGACAAGTCTATAATGGAACAAGCATCTGCAAATGCTCAAAAATATCTTCACCACTTCACCACAAAAAATCTACAAATAAATAATGTACAAACATTTTCCAACACAAATATGAAAAATCACATGATCTGTGTAAATGGCAAGGAAACCATACCCCAGAAACTGCAAGCAGGAAAAGGGCTAAACTGACACAAAAATATCTTAAATTGTCTGTAGTAAATGGGGAAAACCTTTCTCTCTCATGGTGACCAAATATAAAACCTCATAGTGACAATAAATGCAGCATGACTATTAAAATTATTGATTCAAATCAAAGCAAAATTAAGATACAGATTTTCAAAATGGAATTGCAAATCAAAAAGCATTGTTTGTTTAGTTGGTAATTTATTTTACAGTGACTTGAATGTGTGAAAATCATAATAACGCTGTATTGAGGGAGGAGCTCCAGTGTCACTGTCCATGGATGTAGTGACCTTAAAGTGGCCCAAAACTATTGATTGTCCAGATAATCAGCCTTTCCATCACACTGTGTCTCTGATGATGGCAGCCATGACTCTAATACATTGTACCCTCCCTGTGGAGATATCCTGTTAGCATGATGAAACGACCTACAGTAAAGGTCACCTGTCTGTCTCACTGGCAGGTGTGTCTAAAGTCCTCCATCACTGAACCTCATTACAACCCACTCACCCAGTAGTTCTGCTGAAATTAGTAGATTTAGGGATTTATTTGGTGGACCGGTGATTTTTGGAACTTACTTAGCATGTAGCTCAACAGCTTGAAACACCCACCTGATCTTTTCAACAAAGATGTAACAATAATACATTTATTAGCACTCAATGACTACAGCACCCATGAGGCCTACGGTAGGTGTCAGAATCTATCGCCTGACAGAGGAGCTCGAGCACAATCAATGTGTCCAGTTTTCCTGAGCAAGCAAGTACTTTTAGATTTATGGAAATTGAATTAAGAGGTTATTTGTCACCATGAGGCTTTACTTGGTGTACATTAAATGACAAGGGAATACAGTCAATTTACAATAATGAAGAATTCCTGCTAAGTGGCTGATTTCTGTTCAGTCACTCAATCACCCTCTACCATCCCTACCAATTTAATTTGTTAGGCGGTTTGCTTTGCCTTTATCCTTGAGAAGAAGAGAGAATTATTGCCAAAATTTACACTGTGGTGAGATTGCACAATTTGTATTTTTGCAAAAACATGTTGAATTTGCTGTTATAAAAAATGTTTGTGGGTCTAGATCTGTTTCCAGAGGCATTTAATTGTCCCCCTAACCCGGCCAATTCAAATGTTTTCACCTGTATGGGTCCAGACTTGAATTAAATTAACAAACAAACAAACAAACAAATTAAATTAGATTAAATTAAATTAAATTAAATTAAATTAAATTAAATTAATTAAAATCAGTCACTTGAATTAAATTAATTAATTAAACTCCGATACATTAAATTAAATTAATTCAAATAAGTTGAAATGAATAAAATGAAATTAATTGAATCAATTCAAATAAATTTAGTTGAATAAAATAATTGAATTACATTAAATTAAACACATTTTAACAAAATAAACTGTTATTACTTTATTGTTTTAAAACCCCAATAATGTTGTGGGTCCACCAGACCCATGAACATTGGGTGAATAACAAAAATTCATACACCAGACAAGGGTTAAAATAAATGTTTCAACCAATCAGTTATGCCCAGTGGACCTACAACAGTCATTGCCAACTGTCTGTCTGAAAAATATAAGTAATTGTACTGACATTTCCTTTGCTTTTCCATTCCCAGCTAGCATTTTGACATTTGCGATTGTCTGACATCCTCTGAATGACTTCTGAAGATGTTCCAGGGATGTTGGTTCTTGTGGTAAGTATGTTTCTGCAAAATAAGTGGTGCCCAAATAAGTGATGGATTTATCTTTAAGAGCTTGATAATTAAAAGCTTAATTTAGGCGTCTTAAAAAGCTAAAGTTTTGATTTCAGTGACATTGCATTACAGAGTCACTTTGCATTTGTTCCAGCAGAGAAGTTGTCAAATTCCTCAAACAGCCTAATTTTTGAGAATGAACTATAGTCATTGGAGTATATCTATATTCTAGGCCGGAAATGCAATGTCTCCGTAATGGATTTTAAAGTAGTAGGTTTGGAAAATAAGAGAGCTCAGTCTTCTGTGAGGTGGGCTTTTAGCCATGTGATAATAATATCTACACGGAGCTCCATCAGGTCTGTAGAATTGCTGTACTCTGCATTAAAACTCACTCTTGTCTCTTTTCCATTTCCATGGCTCTCCGAAGCGCTCTGTCCGTTTTTCCATCCTGTCTTTTAATGTGGCAATTAGGTAAGAGGAAATGGAAGAGTCACTGACCAATCACCTCTATATGCCCTTTTTTCCCTTTTTACAGCTCTGCTGTCCCTTTATTGTAGGCTTTACATGATCAGCTTACTCTCTCTTTGTCTTCTTTTCTGAGTACGATGGACATGTCAGTCACACGTCTGAGTGTAGATGAAACAAAAATTATCTGAAAAATACTCATTACAGACAATAGAGTACATGCATCAAAGTCACTCTCAATGTAAAATTTCTTTAGCCTCAATATTATTTTACACTGTTAAATGATTCAATCATTTGTTCACCAACCACTCCTTAACCTCCTTGAAAAAGTTTTTTTCTGCCCCATGTCTGCAGTTTGTTATTGTTTGCTTCTGCCCACTGTCTTAAAATATATATTCAATCAGATCCAACTTCATTAAAGAGAGTTTTTTGACATATAGTGGTTAAGCAGTGGCTTGTCAGAGCAAAAAATTATAGCAGCAAATGGAGCTAGTTAACAAAAATAATTATTTAAACAAGGGCAGATAATGTGACAGAAGCTGTGGAAATGCTAATTGTAGACAATCAGTTGAACTAAGGTGTAAACAGGTAACATAATAAACATGTTAGACCACTGTCTGTGAAGGTTTAGTGGAAATCCTGGCACTGTCCTGGTTGAATTTTGGAGTGCACTGATTTGGAAAATGCAAATGCAGAAACACTTTATACTGCACCCAGCCAGTTACAAGGTAATTACATAGTACATTTGTACATGCATTGGGTATCAATATAAATACTGGGTATCTACTAGATAGAACAAAGAAATACAGGAAATAAGGGAGTAACAGATTTGTGTTTAGGGGTTACTAACCCGCCGCCACCAATTGGACCTCACTGGAAAGGGGGTTTGATAAACTGTTAAAACTGTTTATACAGTATATACCCAAAATAAAATGAGAATTGAGAGGGTAGGCTACACACATGTGCTATTATTTGTCTGGTAAGGAGCTCGCACCCCACCACAGTGACACAAACAAAAGATGTAATTTGCCTCTTTGTATCACAGAGTTAGTTGCTAAGTTACTGAAATTGACTAATGAAATGTTCCATTCAAAAACAAGTCTACTGAAAGAAAGACACACCAAAATGCTTTGTCTTTCTCTTATTTGTTCTCTGGGGGGTCTTGTCCTTACCTCTGTAAACTGCAGGCTGCTGTGTCAAAATGATGTGAGTCATTATGTTGCTTTATGTGTCTGTCTTTTTTCTTGCCTGCAGTTAGTGTGCTACTCTGTGTCCATGTCAGCATGACTACCTGCCTGCTATCGCTGTCTGCCTGCTTGTACCTCAAGCATAGACTGTAGATAAAGATGGATGACGCGTCTCCACTTCCTCACACTGTACAAAAAAACTTCAGTAACTTAACTTTGGTTTTGGTTTGGCCGGAGGGGGCAGGGTTTATGACCTATCCTGCAGCCAGCCACCAGGGGGGCGATAGAGATGTTTTGGCTTCACTTTTGGGGAGCTGTCATGTTGTCCATCTTTATATACAGTCTATGATCTCAGGGTTTTAACCAACCATTAACCGTCCATTTATTGTGATTTTTAAGTTATTTGAAGGATTTTGGGATCACTTTACTAGATAGAGGTAAAACTACACACCGCTTCTAAGTCAAGTGTTTTCACGTTGGATCCAGTGACTAAAGTTACCAGGGTCCATTGGGCAAAACAGGGAATATGCAACTGCAATTATATTACAGTTCATCAAATATTATCTCAATAACAGACAAGGAATTTATGAATTGTAATCATGAATTTAACCCTTAAATTTGTCACTCTGCCCCTCTATCTGCTCCTGGTGACAACAGCCACTCTGCCTTGTGACCTTACAAGATCCAAAGAAAAGGTGAGTAGTCATAACTCGATTTAGTTTTTTTCCCCCAGTGCTTTTTCAATCACTATTACTGACCTGACTTTTTTTGACCTTACAAGATCCAAAGAAGACAGCCAGCCTTTTCCTTCTCTCTTGCTCTTGGAAGACTGGATGCAACAACAGGCCTCACGGCAGCTATGAAGATAATCTCCCAACATGCAAAGTGAATGGAACCCTCGAGGCAGAAGACTTCGTAACACACTTCATTTTTGCTTTGTTTTTAATAATTCCATTTTCATGGTTTTTGTTTTCCTTTTTAAATCAGAGGGTGTTGTGTAAAATTCCTACTGTAACGTACTGGGTGCTGTGTTACCCCTCGTTGGACCGACAGGCTTCTAGTGACACATTACGCACACACAAGGTTCACTCCCATCCAGTAAGTCACCATCATCAGTCACCACCATAGACTGTATATCAAGATGGATGACATGACAGCTCCCCAAAAGTCAAGCCAAAGCATCTTGATCGCCCCCTGGTGGCTGGTCCCAGTATAGGTCATAAGTCCCGCCCCCTCCATGTTAGCAAATGGGACATGGGCCAAACAAAAAAACAACAAAAGTACACATTAAATAAATTTTTCCCAAAGATGGTTTCTGTCATTTTAGGTAGTTCTTATCACGCTGATGTTTGTTCAAGTCTTAATTTTTCTGATAAGTTTGGTTTTAATTAGTTATTTGATGCTATAAAAATGGGGTGAAACATCATGATTGACAGCTGTCAATCACAGCGAAATAGTCACAGAGGCACCTGCAGACGTCTTTTCAGGAGTTGAATGTAGAGTAGGAACGTCGAGAGGAGATGTAACGGTAACTTTAGCAGGTGATCGTTAGTTAGCAGTTACTAATTATTGATTACCGATCGAGTCTGGCGGGTGTATGGGCGGGACCTCGATACCGCGGCTCCTTTCCTGATCACTACTGCGCAGACTCTGGTCCCAGATGACGTCGCCAGCGCAAGATGGCAGCGTCCGTATCCAGGATATTTTGGCTTCACTTTTGTACAGTGGGAGGAAGTGAAGACGCGTCGTCCATCTTTATATACAGTCTATGGTCATCACACTTTCCCAGGTTTGAACACTGGCCTGCTTCTTGTTACATCTCACACCCTTGATAAAGACTCTATCTTCTGCATTAGGCCTGTATGATTAATCTGGAAACAACAGGATTGAATAAAATTATGTTGTTTTTAAGAAATCTTGTAAGCCACTGTTTTACTGCTTAATCTTTTGTTGAACATAAGAAAGTAGAGATAAGTAGCCAACTAGTGTAAAATAACACAACTCCGTGGGATGGTTTTCCTCCTGTCCTCTCCAATTTTTTGAGTCACCAGCCACCACTGATGCAAAATAAGTGATTAAAAAATCAACCCACAAACCGGTTACTCAGAAGTGGTCAGGGGCACAAAGTCCCAACAATTTGTGAAAACATTCTCAATGGATCTCAAGTGGTTCCTGAGCTAAAATGTCACTTCACAGCAAGAACGAGTGGGGCTGTGGCCTTTTTGTCGACTGCTTACTTGTATTGTTGCCTTTGGTTTTGTACACAAGAGTCCTGACATTTTTCTAGAAACACACACACTTAACCTCATTCTGTGGTGTTCTTTCACAGCTTTCTGAATCACCACAGGGGACAATGCTTTCATTCATTACAGTTGAAATCTCTATGGGGATTTATATGTTCCCAATCCAAAGCGGCTGTTCAGACCGAAAACAGTTCAAGGAAGTCCAGTTTGGCTAACAGATCAGTGAATTTGAAGGCATATCAGAAGCCAAAAGACTGTTAAAGCAACTACAAGGAACTTTCATTTTGTGTTGATTTTGGTGGCCCCTGTGGACAAACACGTTAGTGTTTCCCGGAATTCCCATTTCCCATGAGCACCACCGCCTCGTATCATAAAGATCTTGATCTGGCTAGTGCGTGCATTTGTGAAAGAAAGACGCAACTTATTTTTAATGCTGTTTTTCTTTTTTAAACACAGACGTTTGCAGGATGCATAGCGATGAGGTAATGTATCTATTTGTGGCTATGTAAGATTAATAACTGTAATATGACGATGTGAAACAAAGTAAATTTTGCTTTAGTACCTGTCATACACTGAGGTTACCCGTAAGCCTGCAACTAACACATTCGGTTGCTCGGTAATAGTAATTTTGTTGAGAAAGCTAAATTTATCAACATTCCCTAGTCAACATAAAATGTTACGTTATAAGCCAGTTGTATTACAGTAATGTCCATCGTGACCTAACGTTATACCTCCATGGACTGTACACAAACATTTGCATTATATGCTAAGGTGTTTGTTGTTTGTTTGTTTTAGCCACCAACGTAAATTCATATATTGATGTAAAACCACATCTCACAATGTATTTCATATATAGACATATTACATACCTGTCTAGGAGGAAGAGGGCCAATTCAGGACTGGTTTTGAATTCTTTCAAATACTGCAATTCTCTCGTCTGTTGAATGACCGATCAAGGTTGACTCATGTTTTCGTCCATGCCCTATCATTGTCCCTTTTAGCTTTTTTTTTTGTTCTTTGGTCAATTCTTTTTTTTCTCTTTGCTGATCCTGCCCCAGTATCAGCCATAACCACAAAATATAAAGTCAAAAATAAAATCCTCCTCCTGCTTCCTTTTAACAGGCTAACGTACTACTCACTATGAAACTTTGAATGGGAAAATGTAAACATAGGCTTTTCTGGTCTGCATGCCGTAAATAATTTTGTCTGATTTCGCAGGGAATTGGACCCGGGGACAGGCATTAAGAATAACTGAAATAGTCAATTTTCTCACTGATGGTCTCGTTTGCTTATGTAGGTCATATAGAGGCATCAGTATTAAATTGAGACTGTTTCATAAACTTCTTCTAGCTGCTTTAAGTTTGTATTACTCTCACAAAGGATTTAACAACTCTTGAAGGTTATCATTTTATCTTTCATCGTGATGATTGCAGGGTAAACCGAAGAAATACTGCATTCTTAATCTACCGGGAGTGTGAGCTTGCACGTATTTGATATGACATTGCCTTGCTGGATGACATCACGCTGCGTTGCAGCAAAAGTTGAGCCTGGCTCAACTGTTTTGCAGGAGCCCTCTACATTGCTGGACCAGCCTCTTTCAAATGAATGAGGAAGCTGCATTTTTTTCATGCAGGGTTATTGTCAAACACGGCCTCAGCCTACATGGCGTCTACTGTAAAAAACATGTATTAGCTTTAGTGTTAGTTGTATTAGCTTCTGGTACAAGGACTAAAGGTCCTCATATCTGACGGTGGAGTTGCAGAATGAACGTTGAGCTGTGGCAAAAACACTGGAGACACAATATGACACATCCTGCCAGATCCCCATTTATGTGTTCATTATACGTCAGTGATGTGTGTCACATATATATATATTTTTGTTCCTTTCTGCTAAAAGGGTGAGCATTTTACATCCTCCCTCGATATATCCTGCTCGTATAGAGTGCACACCCTGCTTTCCAAGGTGTGTCTGCAGCCTTTCATTTACTGCCAAGGTATTTGGTTCATCCTGTCACTGGACAGGTTTTTTTCTTTCCAGAGAGATAAAGGCTGTATTCCCCTTTAATTCAAAGTATGCAATATATCCAGAGTACAAGGAAGGTTGGGGGGAGTGATTAATTCCATCCCATGACATGCCCTATGGGACATACAGGGTCACAGAGGTGTACAATTGCTCATCAGCCCCTTTCGCACAGAATAATGGGCAGTTCAGCTCTTCTATATTTAATAACTAAACTAAGGCCTCGTTCAGACCGACAATAGCCCCTTGACAAAGTCACTGCAAGGGTCTGTGTTGCCAAAGGATACAGAATAAAATGCAAATCAGTAAGGTAAAGGCTTAGAAGACACAAGGACACTGCGTTTACACTCCTTTGAGGCAGCATTGTACATATCTGGAAATTATCAGCGTATCAATGCTTTTTCTGAATGCTTGTGAGGTCCACAGTCAAATAAGCACAATGCTACCACTGTCTTAAAACTCTAACTGTGCAGAGGGTCACTATCATGTCGAAACAGGAAAGAGCCCTAAACTGTTGCCACAAAGTTGGAAGCACACTATTGTATAAAATGTCATTGTATGCTGTAACATCAAGATTTCCCTTGATTGGAACTAGGGGTGTCCACATGACCTGAATTTTGTTGGCCAAGTGAACACCAATGTATGATATTTTGTCCAATGTGTGAAAACATACTTGACATCCAAATGTTTGATTCTTTGTTTGAGTGGTTATATAACTTTATATTTGCAAAGCATCAACAGCAGTATTGATCTGCCCATGTGGTATTGAGCTGCATCCAGGTCTCAGGAGGGAGGCTTCACCTCCAGAAAACCAGCTCATCCCAGAGCCACATTTCATGTTTTTTCCCACCCTAGTAAAAGCTGTCACTCTTGGGAGATCATTTACACTGAAACATGACTCACACTTGTGTTAAAACACATCTGTGCCAGGCAAAGCCATCATTGCTTTGTTTTGACATTTCATTTGGGTGTATTGTTGGTACGACAGGTTGAGCATAAGACATCCAATAGCTGGTGGTGTGACAAAGCAAACCAGCAGTGATAAATGCATCTCTTTCTGAAGCAATCTGCAAGCACAATGAACCGAAAGGGATATTTCTGAAAGTAATGTACTTGACTGATGGATGCAACTGGGAGAGGCTGTTCCAGTGTTATACAGGTCATACAAATGCTGATTTGGAAGAAAGGGTGTTGATGTGTATGTGTGCATAAACATGTTTGTGTGTGGGATTAATGTATATATGTGCCTGCAATGGTTATACCCCAAAGTGTGTCATTCACAGGTAGGAATGATGAAATCCCTCTAACTCCACATTGATTTCTGGGCTGAATGCTTGTCCATTTGTGAATTAGCCAGGCAGTGTTAATCCTTGTCAGAGTCAATGTATTGATAACAAGTACTCCCTTCGTCAATAGTCATCCATTACACAAAAATTTGCCATCTAAATTCTATTCAGTTCGAAGTGAGTACCTCTCCATGCATGCACTGTTATCCATTACACTTAAAATGCTGTCAAGAGATGCCAACTGGAAGGGAATTGTGTGTTTGAAGGTCAAGCTAACGGTGCTAAATAAGCACATCTCCGCTTGGCTCTCATGCATGAAGTCTTTCATTACTGTGTGTGATGGAATGCTCAGTTTTTGTATGTTTTATTGGCCATCAAGGCCAAGTGGTTATTTTAAAGTACATGATATAGATTTATTTACATTTTACGCGCTGTTTGTGTTTTGAGAGGCTATACAGGAGCTGTGTAAAGAGTAGCTACAAGCCAACATTAAGTTTCCTTTTGATTCCATTAAGACCACTCTAAGCGGAACCACCAAGTAAGCAAGAGAATGAGTCAGTGGCAACGCCTGTGCACTTTACCTTCTCGCGTTTCAGCATGGCCTCGTACTTTGCTTAAAGTGCCCACAGGAGCTGAACTGATTCAGATGAGGCCTGACTGCATGAATTTGTTGCTCTTCTGTTCCCAGTGAAATGATCAGTAAGGTAGTTCCAAATTCATGAAAAGCATCCAAAGCAGAAAAAAAAATCACTTATAATTGCAGTAGAATGTCAAGAATATGTGAGGAGATTTGGTATAATTTGACAGAGAGACTTTATTAGAATTAAATAACATTACACAACAAAAGCAAAGTACCACCAGCTCGATAGTCACCCAGTTGTACATACACATTTGTAACTGTGTGTGTGTGAGAGAGAGACAGAGACAGAGACATAGCGACAGACAGGAAAACACAAAATATGCATCTGTCAGGCATGAGGATCGCCAATTTAGTAAACTACAACAGCCAGCATAAAATCTCAAAGATCACATATAACAAATGGCACAAAATCTGCCTGTACTTTGCGATCCTGGCTCCATCGCTGACACACATTCTGTACATACGCACTCACACACACGCTTTCCATACTAAGAATATACAAATACTATCCAGATGATCCTCGTGCTGAGAGATAGCACATCTCTCCTGTCTGCCAAGTCAGAAACAACGAATAGTGGCTGTAATGACAATCATAATAGCAATGAATCTGCGCTGTCATAAGGGAGGTAGACCTGTTGAACCTCCTCCATCTAGAGCATAAACCAGAACGGAAAACTACACATTCCAAACCACATGTAAACACCTAAGGCCTTATAACGTCATAGCAGCACAAACATACTTGTCAAGATAACAGCGCGGACAGCAGCCAAGAAAACCACATTAACTATTTTTCACAGATTGTTCTCTCAAAGATGTCACTGTTTCAGGGAGGACAATAGTCACAATAAGCTGTGTTCTGTTACCATCTACCCACAGAAAGTTGATTATGTCAAGCCAACCCTGAATATGTCAGAATCAGTAGTAGTTGCCCATTATTCTTTTCCATGGATGGGGAAATAACACTTCCAAATGCTTTCATCTCCAGCTCTTGTTTTGCCTCAAACAACAGTGACTCATGTATACACACAGTAAATGCATGAGGGACACATACATACACACACACACACACACACACACACACACACATGCACACACAGACATACAGATACTGTACACTCAAAACACAGTTAAGGCAATGGTGGCCTGGCAACTGTGACCGTTCGAGTAGATCTAAATGTGCCCTCATATGCTTCTCAAACCCGTCATCCCATATGAGCCTAGGGGCTGAACAAGCTGCTTAGAAAGATGACACACTACTACATATTACTGCAACACATGATCAGCTCTTTTCTTCACAGAACATCACTAAGCAAATATACAAGAGAATATTTAGTTTCATACTGTTAACACCTGATTTCAGTACAATTCAGAATACTATGTGTATATCAATAAGGATACAGATGAGCAGGTATGGGCACAAATATAGAGCTGATACAGTTTATACTTGCATGTTGTTAAAGAAGGCTTGTGTCTCCACATATTGTCGCTGACATTCACAGCAAGATAGCTGCACTAATCCAAAATCCGGCCCAGAGACAGTAAACATCAACACTAATGAAACAATACCCAGATGCTTACTATAACTCTCAGACGACACAGCCTTTAATCCTCATCATTGTGTTCCACATTATTATTTCTACACTCACTCCACATGGATCATATTGATATGATGGCTGAAATGACTAATACATCTTCATTATAGTACAACTCTGAAGACTATATTAAAACATAATTCACACATCTGCACAAGAGCTGTCAATTCTGCTCGTCTTGACAACTCAACAACAAAGATGCTTGACTGCCGTTAAAAAAGGCTGAATTGTGTTTTTTTTCTCCTTTCAAGGAACAATGAAACCTTTGTTGAGCCAGAAATTAGATTCTTATTTTGTAAGTAAATGTGTACAAGTAATTAAAAGAGCGAGGCTGGATTACCAACCAGACAAAGCTGGCAACTATCCTGGGGCTCCAGACCTCCAGGGGCCCCAAAAGCCCCAAATTCACTGTGTTGCTTTGGTAATTTGATTAATTGCAAATTTGTTAATGAATTTGCACCACAAAAGTATAATATCAACAAAGGCAGGTCCTGCATTATTAGCTAATGTTGTGGCCATCTTGTAGAGAGGCCCTGTGTCAAAATCTAGTTTTAGTGCTTTCTTATTTTAGTTTATATTGTGCTCACATGCATATGGACTTAACTGGAACTTGAAGACACATGCAGCGGGTGATTTTTTTGCCCCGAGGACTCGAGACTGCCCTCCCAAGAAGAACGACAGCATGAGTCATTTCAGGAAATGCCCCCCAAAAATATACTGTATGTTTATGTACTAGTGACAAAGCCCTCCAGCAGCCGCAGTAATTTTGACCGGAGCAAAGGAAGAAGCCAGATGACGTTGTTATAGAGCAACAAAATATGCGTAGGGAGGAGGTCGGGGTGGATGGACCGGTCAAGAAAACGTCTGACTTTAATGAAAGCTGCTGTTCGTTTCCCGTTCCAAACCGTCGGTTAAATGATTGTTCCCTAATCTTAACCACCTGTTTATTATTGTTACCATGACCTCAACAAAATAGTCATTGTAACCCAAACCAAGATGTTTCCCCAACTTTAACAAAGCACTTATTTTAACAATGTATTTAGACGTTTGTTGGAGGCCTCCTAACAGGCTAATCCAACCATGTAAAAGGGACAAAGTAGGAGTAGAATGAATATCTCGATGATAAAAATAATACTAGATATCCTACATTAAACATAACTTAATTATCAAATACCTTCTCCTGAATTACATTCTGAAAGTAATACTAATCATCGCAATACCAACAATTACAATTCAGTAGGGAATCTGCACTGCGCATCTTACATTGCACGGGCATTCAGGCAAGGACTTTTATTTGCCATTCATTAACCAAGCTTTTTTTATCATCTTATCACTGCTGAGCAGATTTGTTATGAATGCACCTGGCTGTGTAGCCCAGTCACGCAAATTTGCTCCTCAAATATCAGCTTTGCTCACATCAAGCAATTATGACCCTGCGCGGACTGCCAACTCCTGTGCCCCAGAGACTCCCTTTGCAACACCTGTGGGCGGTGTCCTTATCATTCACTAGCAGCACTCCCTCTGAGCACGGTGGCACCATTTGTCAGTGACACTTGTGTCAGAGAATATAGGACCATTTATTGTAACAAATGGTTATATTTTTATTTAGATGAACAGGCTCTTCTCATGAGGGTGCTCTGCAATCCAAGTAGCAGTGAGAGTTCAGCAGCAATAAAGCCCCAAAGAGCCCAACAGACATATCATTGAGATATGGGCACACAAAATGCCAAAAGGTAAGAGTTGCCATCGTCAAGCATGGTAATAAGAAGCTAGAACAAGGGGAGACCAGGGTGGCGGAGGAACAAATCAATCAACGCAACCAGTAACAGCTTTGTGTGGTCTTTGTGGAGAGGAGAGGGTAGTTTAACCAGCAGCAGGGGCATAATAATTACAACAATGAGTGAGGTCTTGTCAGTTTGTAAAGGCCACCTCGTTATCTTGACTGAACATGATTGATTACTTGTGTGAAAGTGAGAAGAGTCGCTGATAGCAATCAGTTAACACTTTCACCCCTCTTACAATGTGTTGTATATTTACACACTATAGTATTTATTATGACAATAGACATTACATTAGCATTTGTACTCTTACCTGAAGTGTCTCATTTATCTGACTAAACCCTCTGCAAGATTGACATACTCAGTATGTATGGACAATGGTTATAATTTGGATGGATTGACTATAAAAAAAACACATTTTCTCAATTACACCTGGTCTTATCTAGCCATATCTGCATGGCTAGATAAGACCAGGTGTAATTGAGAAAATGTGTTTAAGTTTTATTTGTCCAGCTGTAACAAAGTTACGCTATATCCAATCACTAGTGGGAGCTGGCCAGTGCAACCCTAACCTTAAAGCTGCAGTAATTGATTTTTTGACTTCTTGGGGGTAGTGGTACAAGCTTGAAACACAAAGTTTTTATGGCCAGCATGTTAGAAAACAGTTTACACATCCAGCAGAAACGGAGAAACATTAGCATTCATCAGTCCTTTTAATTTTGTTTTGGTCTCCACCAACTCCTGAGGGAAGTATGTCTGAAATGTCTTAAGCAGCTAGATTCTCCTCTATGTTCACCAACTCCAATTAGTCGCTAACTTTGTCTGTGTGCTGAGCAGGTAACGTACAGTCGGTTTATATGCTGAAAACAGCTGCCTGCTGCAGCTGATTGATGAGAGCAGAGTTATTGGCTGGAAAACCAAAACTCTTGAGCCAAAACAGGCAAAAACGTTCCGTGGAGCCGAAGGGCACTGAGGAGGAGATGGGTGATATAGTTTGTCACTACTAGTGACCCCTTTCACATTACACATAGTAGTTTGATCCATTGTTAAAATAAAAAAATATTGATTAGTGCAGCTTTGAGCTCATGGCCCCCCTGGGCAACACCATCTGTAGATGTTGTGCAGGATAGATTTTTCTATGATATTAAATCGTCTTTTTACCCTGTCTCTTTAAGTGACATTTCATGATGCATCTGAACATATTATGCCCTTGACCAGTTCAAATTCTTTGATGCATGACCTGTATGTGTGATTCTGACGAAGGCATTTTCTGCCACCACCATTTCTGATTGAAGAATACATGTTACATATAATATGAAGCTTGTGAATATGATCACCATTGTGACATTTTTAAACAGAGGACTGAAGGCGGCATAGACAGTAGCCTTTAGTACTTGTTTTCACATTGACATTATCTATACCAAAGTGGAATATGCTAATTAGAGATCGAACCACTACCTACTGCATATGTGTCATCACAGTTATTTTTATACTGAGCTTTAATTTTCATAGCCAGTATTAATTTTATGATGGGGGAAAGAACTAATTATTGGCATCTGTCTGTGAGCAAGTGCATAATAACCAGTTAAATCTGGAGTACTCTGTGTATGTGTGTGGGTTTGTGGATGAGGTGGGGTGGATTGGGGAGCAAGTCATAACGTCAAACGGCCTCTGTGACACCGCAGGGAAATCAGCCTCTCGCAGCTCTCCATAAAACGACACTTTCCAAGTGTCACTCATAAACAACAACACAGACGGCTGTGTTACAATATTTCTGGGAAATGCAACAAGCAGACGCATAAATACCTCCTATCTGCTGTTTACTGCAGGAGAACTTCATTCACGGTAAGAAATGTCTGCGTTTTCCAAGTTTTAACAACAGGATTTTGAGATCAGACCGATTTGAACACACTCTATCTACCACGATCTCACCTTGGTTTCACTGTGTGTGCATATTTAAGATCAGAGCCATACATACAACAGTGAGACAAGGTCAAGATAACGTTCAGGCTGTCACTTTGTCGTCCTTTATACACTGGACATGAACTGGACATTGAAGGTGAGGTTGTGTCAGTGTAGAGAAATAGGATCAGGAGCAGCACATATTAATTTATTAGCACATAAGTGTAAGATTTTATTGTCGTAGTCTGGGCGTGTCGACAAGATTGTCATTTGCTATATTTTCCGTAACACCGACTGACGATTCGGCTGATAAAATTCTCTTGCTTACTGTAGTTTAGCCTCCTGCAGTAATGCATCACTATGAGTTGTATTTTAAACACAAAGGGAACAGTGCACACAATAAACCACAAAAGCTGCAGGCCTATCTAGAATTTCCCCAAAAAATGCTCACAAAGGCGGGCCATTAGTTGTGAGACTGACAGCATTGTGCTTTGGTGCACTCAGTGAAATATGCTCATCCGTTCAGCCTGGCAGGGTTGAGGTTGTAACACAATTAGTGTGAGGTGAGCAGGGGAGCCGGAGTCAGGCACGCTAGACAGGGCCTGACAAACAGAGACCTTCGAAACCTGGCTGCCATTTTGTAGCCTGAAGGTGAGCTCAACAGGGACTGCAAGCCACTGAACAATCACTGAACTTTTTTGTATATATTGTAGTTACTTGATCCTCCTGTTACCTCCTTTTAAACATGCTGTAAGGCTGCAGTGAACTTCCATACTGTCATACAGTACTGTACATATGAAGTAATGAGTTACATTTACTATTTAAGCTACTGTACAACAGAATTAACATATACATGTGACTCCTTATTTTAGCCTAAACTCATGTTTGATGTTATTAAGTAAAATTATATAAGTAAAATGTTTTGCTGGGTATATTAGAATGATATTTTGTTTTGTCGCACTATATACTTAACACAAAGACTAAAAATCACAGTAGTTATTCAGTCACTGAAATGCAACAGATCAACAATTGCCTATCCAACACTATTATTCCATCGTATTAACATGAGTAAGGTTAATCACGTAAGTTATTTGGCTTATGTCATCAGCTAAATGTTGCAATCTTGACAAAGACTATAGTTGCTCTTGTCCTGCTCTTTACCTGGACACAATTCATGTCATAAGCAAGCTTTTACCCTTAAGGCCACTAGTTTTAAAGTGGTAATGTTTCTTTAAAAACTCATTAAAGGTATAACGTGTAGGATTTGTCAGTTGCTGTTTGAAAACACAACATTCAAAGCTCCTCCCCAGCTCAAAGCACATGAGCTTCTGGTGGTCCCATGTGCTTACGATCTGGCAACTGGCCGCTGTTTTTATAGAGTCCCGCACCTCACAACCTGCGCGCTGTTATTGGCTGTGGGCTACACAACACTACCCAAAGGTTGACGCCCAGAAACCTTACGAACACTGCAAAATAAGAAAATACAGGCAGAGGGCAGGGTCTCTGCATATACACCGCCACATGTGACACCGCCACACACTTCTAGTGGGTTATATGTGGTGATTGATTGATTTATTTTTGTAAGAGTCTATACTTTGGTTTTAGGAAAACTTGTTATACCTTTAAGTTTCTTCATCAATTGAATTTACTCCTTGTGACTTCATCAAAGTTGATTATATTTTTTGTCCTCGTATCTATAGCAGTATACAGTACTTTATGTTGTACTCAGGGTAGTTTTTCTAATATGGTATCAAGAATATAATAATATAAGGACTGTTAAACAGTCTCTTAAATAACCCAGATTCCTATCCAGATGTTCTCCACAAGGTTCTGGGTACTTATAAGCCCATTTTGTAATGCCCTCAACCTAGAGACCCTAATATGAGATAGAAACACAATTCAAAGTGTCAAGTCACCCTCACATTTGCTGCTGTGTTCACCTGCAAGCACACAATATAAACAAACATTGCAGCACACAGAAAAATCCAGCTCTAAAAACTTCAAAACACAAAAGGTGGCTAGCGTTACAGTTTAGAACCCCAACACAAGGCATCACCACTGCCCATCTAAACTATTTACACCACTGAAGTGTTTTCTGCGAGCCGTGAAGCCATGTAGAACTGACGACCCACTCATTTATCAGTTCCCATCTGGAGGAAATTCCTTTGAGTCTTTAAACTCCACTTCCAAATCCCTCAGCTTACAGTTTTCCTGTGATTATGGTGCCTGTGACGAATGAGGTGAATCAACAGTAGACAAATATCACATAGTATTTAGAACCAGGCACTTAGTCCACAAGGCAATTGCATCACCATCATTAACACATAAACATTAACAACTGACAGCAAAATATAAAAATTACATAGCAAATGGTCTTCCTATTTTTATAGCTACATAATGACTACTAAGTTATCAAACGACCTCCCTCACATATCATACAGCCAACCACTCCTCACATTCTCTGCAGTACACACAAACACACATGCCCTGTTGTAAACATCTAAGCAAACAATTTGCCTTGGTCCACTGTGACAAGAGATAACTGTATTCTTTGTTTTTTTGTGCTTTTTCAATATAGCTATGGAGGTGTTTACACTGTAAGACTGGGTTTCATTAAATAATCCATACATAATTTTACTCACAGTCATGGGTGAAGCTTCTATACTGCTACATTATATGGCCTGTTTCTCCACTCCACATTACTGTCCCTATGAGTACAGAATTGGCCTAAAGACAAAGGATGTGGGGTGCTGTGTTGCCGTAGTAACTGTCTCTTCTGGAATGTGCCTGCATCCATCTGCCTCAGCAGGTTCCCATGGTGCTGACTGTAGTGTAACTGAACTTGGACATGGACGCTCCCGTTGCCATAACATCCTCCTCGTTGTCCCGTAGCCCACGACGACGGCGGCGATGGCAAGGTGCAGCGCAGCACGAGAACGTGGCAAGCAGAGCTTTGCGGAAACGTGTGTTCATGAAGCAGTAAATAATTGGGTTGACGCAGGCAGAGGTGTAGCACAACAAATGGATGAAAGCGATGGGTGCCCCTGAGAGGGCATGTTTGGCAGAGATGTCATCGAAAGCCCGCCAGGTGTTGGCACAGTACAGTGGCATCCAGCAGATAAAGAATAGGACGACAATGACCACCAGCATGCGGATAACTCGCTTCTTGGCCTCCAGCTTGGCCTCAGATGTGTTGCTGCGTGGTCTTTCTGCCTTGATTGCCCTGCCGGATGCAGCCATGGTGGACATCTCCACCGAGTGCGGCCGCTGGACATTAACGTAGCAACCATCTCCATCATCACTGCCACTAGACACAGTGGAGGTCAGTCCATTCTTCACATCTGTATGGGAGAGCGGAGTAAAAGAGAGGAATATTTTTGTGAATGAATGTAACAAACGTAACAAAAGTACATACTTTAGTATTGTATTTAAAACTTCCCCTTAATATGTGAGTAATGTTTCTATTTTGTGACACTTTATGCTTTTATTTTAATTTGTAGACACTGTTAAGGTCCACATATACTCCCCATACTCAATACCTAAAGTAGAAACACTATTGAAGTCTTGTTTTGAGTATTAACACTTTTGTCAACAGGATTGATAAGAACAGGCTTGAAAGAACTACGGCAGTCAAACTTTGTGAAGGACGGCAGGATTCTCAGAGGTGGAGATCTTAAAACCTAGCAACATCAAACCAACAGTATCTGTATGACCATATTCTAGTACATCTGGGTGAATTGAACCTTTAAAGTAGTGCATTTTAGCCACATTGAAGCTCATGTGATGCTCTGGAACAAATATGGCCAAGGGGTACACAGACTGTCCCTGAGCTCCCCCCGGGCAGGGCCTGAGATACACAACATGGAAGAAACATGAATATATATTTAAAGAAACATTCACATACAGCTGAGGGCTAATATAGGAGGAGGCTGGGGAGGCGGAGGGAGTTTAATAGCAGAAAGCAGGCAGTTTTTCAGCAAGGATCTAGAGTTGTTTGTGTATACAGATAGAATCAGTGCCAAATATTTACTGGATATGAACAGTGTTAGAGATAGGATGTGAACATATATGACTGGATAGTACTGTACTGTATGTGGAACATGTGACTATGAAACGACTTCCATGCCTGCCTGACTTATTGGCTCCTGTTTTTTATCCTTTATCAATTTCTCCTCTAGTAGAGTATTTTTCATGCATTTGACTATTTCTGCCACTGGATTAAAAAAATGTTAGACCAAGGAAGTCATGTGTCAGCCAGCTAATCTTAAAGTAACATATAAGCCAAAGCACCACATCTCTGTGAGAACACATGCACCAGTTTGTCAGATTTGGTTTGAGTGAATCACACCTCTTCAAAGAGCAGCAGCTCACCTTAATTGAAAGAAGAGTGACAAGCAATTCTCGCTGAGCCACAGTAACCATCCATCAGGGGATATTGCAATTAACTGATAAGTGTAATAGTCCAGCTTTCCTTCTACAAAGGACAAAGTACGCACAGTACAGTAATAAGAGCCCTAAAGGCAGCAAATACAGACAGGAACTGGTAGAGAGTATACCCAATTTGCTAAACCACTCCTGGATTATTAAATTAAAGGCATTTTCCAAGAGGTTGTTTTAGAAGTTCTTTATCATTTTTTACCCAATGCTCTTTGTCTCTCAAGCTCTTTTTTTGGACAACCTCTTTCTCTCTGAGACCAAACAGATGGTGATGTCCAAGCCCGCAGCTGCCAGCTAACTCCATCCTCTAATGGAGCACCAGCAAACACACTCCATGCTGTCCTCATCCCAGACACATCTCATATGCCCACAAAAGGTTATGTTTCACTTAACCTGCACACATTACAATGATTGTAGCGCTAATGAAATCGTTGTCATTAAAATGAAATTGCTCATCATTCTCATAAATCGTGCGAAAAAAATGTAAATGCCAACATTAGAGCCTGGTTGGTAGGCACTGGATTGTTTAAGGACATTCATTAAGAGACACAATTTGAACAATTAAATGACACTGCAATCAAAACATCATTAAAGTCAAATATGGAATGCTGCTGGATCAGATACATTTATATGTTTACAGTATTTCCACATTATCGAAATAACAAACCACTACACTACTGTATTGAACTGGTCAGAAAATGCCAGTGCTGTGGTTAAAAAGGCACAGTCCAGGTTGTTTTCCTTCTGGAAACAGAAGTCTTTTGAGGTCAATAGAAAGCTTTTAAATAGAGTTTTATGGCCAATGCCTTGTTTTATGCTGGTGTATATTGAGGAAGCATTACAGCCAATGATAAGAGCAGGATTAACAGGTTTATTTAAAAAAAGGCTAGTTCTGTTTTGAATCCTATTTCATTAGGAAAGGTTTTGGAGAAAAGAATCAGGGGAGTTGAAACCATACTACAGTTTGAAGGTCATCCCTCGTTTGGTGTTTCTAGTTGTCTTAAAAGTGCGTTGAGCAATGCTAAGTACTAACAGAGAAGAAGAGAAGAAGAAGTAACATTTTAGATGGTAATTTGTGTCCACACCTGTGAAACCTTTGAATGACATGTTTCCAGAGATGCATGTACTACTGTATGACCTGTTGTCACTGGTGTGTCACTAGATTTGGTGACAAAGACAAGAGTGATGTTTGCATTAACTTGTGTACATTCTTGTTTTTTTGTAGTTACTGTTGTTTTTACTCAGTGCTGCACTTTTGTGTATTTTATTATTCATTGACTGTTGTCTGCAAACCAAATTGCCCTCTGGGACATTAGTTAAAGCTTTACCCTTCTATTTTCTTTATGTTCCCCACATGTAGTGTACATGGCCTCACCAGTAGAGTCTTTTTTGTGGCCCATCTCAAACTGGATTCCTCTATAAAGTTCCCTGGAGATCAGTCCATAGGCCACAATCATCACCAACCCTGGTATTGCAAACAGCACAAGTAGTAGCAGAATGTACCTGAAAGAGTCACATGAGAGAGTTAAAATCCCAATGTCCATGCATAATGGTGCATGTTTTTTCAAGCAAAATGTACTGTTGATCTAAGGATATTTCCCGAATGTTTAAGGATTCTTCAAAATATCTAGATGAAAAAACACCCCATCCATTGCATGATAGAAAAAGATTTTCAACCCATTTCCCAAGCTGCAATTCCTTTTTAACCAAAAACAAAAATAGTAGCCAGAAATGGCACATGTCCTTGCTCAGTTTGTGCAATTTGAATCAAAATTACAAAGTTGTGTTATCAGTTTTATATATAATTATATTTTCATACATAATAACACGTTAAAATTTTTGTTGTGCTTTACAAAACGTAATTTCCATTGTCCTGGATAAGAAATATGGGTGCAACTTGCAAAACAGGTTAAAACCTGACCTGGATGAGGACCTTTGTTGTCTCTCTTTCTCCCTCCACTATTGCATTCTAATAAGAGCATAAAATGCCACCAAAAATAATTTTTATCCTGCAATGGACAAAGCATTCTTTCATACACATAGTAAGTTTTTAGGGATTCTGGAAATACCTTCAGAACAGCTGTGAATGTTGAAAAATTACTCCGGGTATTTCTTTGACTGATAAAAAAAAATCAATGCTGTGCTCTGTGAATGAAAATCTTATGGTAATATAGTAGAGACACAAACAGGGTGTACATTAAGAAGCCTTAGGTCTGAAAAAGACATAGAATAAAACACAAAAGCATTAAAATAAACACATACAAATAAAATTTTCAACTGTGTGCAAATACACACAGATATACACATAGTTGACTGAAATTACCCCAAAGCCTGTTCTCTCCAAAACAAACACACACTGAAACATCCGTCTGGTCTCTTCATCTGCCCTAATGTTTCCACAAAAACACCCAATACACACAAAGTGAGAGCTGATAAAAACAGGCTCCCGGTCCAAACATGGAAGTAAATGAGATGTTTCAGTGTAGCGTGCCTTGTTAAAAGTACACACACACACACACACACACACACACACACGCACACACACACACACACACACATACCTCAGACGCAGTTCATCTAAAGTTTATTTGATACAAAACAGCACATTGTCCAGATGGCAAGCACTGGGAGAGTAAAAACGATGGATGATCTGACTGCAAGTTTTATGATAAGTTGCATATTATGTGCTGTTGTGTGCTCGGTTAACCTGGACATTTAACTGATGATGGTAAGGATTAGATTAGGTAAGATTAGGTAAAGAAAAGAAACACAGCTGCTGTATATCTCCAGTTAAATTTACAACACTGCCAAAGTGTGGACACTGAAGAAACTGTGCGTGTATGCGTGTAGTTTGGAGGCACTCACTAATCACTATTTGTCCTGCTATTGATTTTATGCTTTTAATCTGTCAGTGAGATGCACTGAGCAGTGAACGGTTTTTAAGGACCATGGTGGGATGCACATTACAGTGCATAGCGTGAAGACTGTTCAGCATTTTGTTGTTAAGGTTAACCACAAATATTCCTCCACTTTTTCAAATTCATAAGCAATTGCATGAAGAGAATTATATTCTATACTGTACAAATGTCATGTAATGTGACTATTTTGATGTTAAAATGACCTTGAATTTGGTTGATACAAAAAACTTTTTTTAATGCTCAGTTAAACCTACAGTTTGCCTGATCACACATCACCCTGTAGAGGGTGAAAATAACCTTCAATGTATACAATACCCACTGACAGTGTAGCTTAATCCAGTAGTAGGACTTTCAATCACGCAGCCTTCTAAAGTATGTCCTTTCAGTGGATCAATGACAAATGACGTTACCTATAAGAGGATTTTTTCTTCTGTATAGCCCCATACATTTTAATATTCAACATAGCATATGCATACTTAAGATCCTTTACTGTCTGTTATACCCCAAAATAGCAAAATCTCACCATGTCTTACTCAAAAGCCTGAAATAAAATTAAATAGTGTAAATGAGTCATCTTCAATTTCTCTGATATACAGGTAGGCTATTGCATATTTTCTCCATGCATATTTTTCTCCTCATCTCCTTTATATGGAAGTATATTTTTATAACAACATTAAAGATATAATCTCGAAGAATTTCATTTAAATAAACGTCTGTTAAGTCACTATCTATCACTGAATGATGCAATACAATGGTGACTTGGTGACTGAGCCTATGACCCACTGATGAAAGCCCTTGCATTTGCAGTATTACGACCCGGGTGTGAAGCGGCGTACTGCGTTTTCCGGCGTCTGCTAGCGTTGTCAGTAAACGCTTATTATGGCCGAACAAACAAAGAAAAGGTCGGTGACTACAGTCGAGGAAAGTGAAACTGAAACTTAAGTGAGGTCCAGAAACACACCTGCAATTACCGAGTATCGCCATAGGTGCTGTGAAAGTCTTGGAGATTACAACTTTAAATTGAGATCATGTAACTTTTGAAGGAAAAATACAGCAATTTTTCTGTTTCAAATGAAAAGTTGAAGTGATAATCAATAAAATACAATAATATATTGTTTCACAATTCAACACATAGAAGAGGTTTGCTGCTATATAGCCTTATTTATATAGCTTATGGTGGCAAATGTTAGTAAACCTTAGATAGATGCTGTGTAAGTGACATTAATGAGTAAGTTCATTGACTTTACAGCTCTTCTGTACTTCTCCTGTTACGTGACATTTTTACATGCCACAGATCAACATGATAACATCTTTAAAGCGACTGACTCAAGAGAATCTTAGGAAATGAAGGCAAATTCAATGAGCCGTTATTCTGCAAATGACCAGTTGTGGCCACACTGGCTGCTACTTGTTCTCATCTTTTTAAAATGAGAATAAGAAATTGTTGTGTGTGTAAAGTGTCACAAAGTCTCATTCCCCAATCACCTTGTCAGTACTTATACCAGCCTCTTTTTCCCAGTCAGGGCCAGATTGTCAAA
This sequence comes from Oplegnathus fasciatus, assembly GCA_003416845.1. Taxonomy (NCBI): domain Eukaryota; kingdom Metazoa; phylum Chordata; class Actinopteri; order Centrarchiformes; family Oplegnathidae; genus Oplegnathus; species Oplegnathus fasciatus. Next base: position 275,807 of record NTHP01000042.1, on the reverse strand, counting down.
GTTGCTTCATGCCTTTGCTTTCCAGTCTCGATTACCTGTTACCCTGAACTCTGTATCCTGAAACCTTGTGTCTGTACCCGCTTGCCCAGCCCCATTCCTGCTATCCTGTGGACTTAATACAACTTCTGTTTGGACTTGCTACCCATGCCCATGAGCTTTTGTATCTCTCTTTTGTCAATAAATCACTGAATCTGCCTCTATTGTCTGCATTTGGTCTTTCCCTTGTTGCTTTACATAAAGGACACACCATCTAAACCCCAAACACTCACCAGGTCTGCTCTGCCGTTGCGAGGGGCCACTTGTGGCGACACTGGTGAGCAGTGGTGTTGTCAGGACGCTGAAAAGACTCCAAGTGACTGATGATCGGATAGGGGATCATGATGATGAAGGCCAGCACCCATGTAGCAGCAATCACTCGATAGGCATGGGAACGGGTCTGCCACACCCGTGACTTCAGGGGGTTACAAATGGCGCTGTAGCGCTCAATCGCTATAGCAACCAGGCTAAATGTGGAGATGCTCACTGATATGCCTGTAGGAAAACAAAATGGATTATTTAAAAGGTAAGTAAACATACATGCTACTGTCAGTTGCTACCAGATATCTTCTCTCTTTTATGAATGAAAAGTTATTACTGCTCTGTGCTCAGAATAGAGTTTGGACCCGTAATAAAAACATGTTTGTTGATGTGCATGCAATATCTGTAATCATAACTGAGAACAAAATGTGGTGCTCTGTGGAGATGTGCTTGCAAATGAATATAGTGCAAGGCGGGGATGGTTATCTGAGTCCTGAGAAATCATGTTGGCCTAAGCCACTGATGTGATCTGCCGTCTCCCTCCTGACAGGGCAAGACGGGAAATTACTCTTTACCTCTCTTATCCATGTCCTCAGTGAGAATACAAACTGTGTGGGTGTGTGTGTGGGTGTGTGTGTGTGAGTCAGGACCCAGGGATGCACTATGTTGTCTGTACCTATGAGGGCAGCTTTGGAGCAGATCCCTCAGAAGCAAAGAACAATCAGCCAGTCTCTCCCCTGGGTGTGTCCACTTTTCCACAGTGCATCGTGATGATGGCTCCCCTTCATTCATGGGCCATGTGCTTTATTTAATCCACCTTTTCTATTCAATTCTCATATGTTTTTTGACACAATTTTCCTGTTCCATTTGATTTGTTTCTAACTTTCACATAATAATCATAATAATTTTGTTGTTATTCTCTCTGTTGCAAACTTCATTATTTCTTTTTCTTATTTAGTTTAGTTTCTCATAGAGGAGTGCAGAATTTCATTTCCGAGTGCAGGAGGGCATGAAAATATTGCATTACTTCTACTACTTCCAGGGATTGGAGTTTAATTTTAATCTATTACTTTATTTCTCGACAACTTAATGAAACTTTTCCTTTCCTAGCTCCCTCTCTTTATTTTCTTTGTGTGCTGCAAAGGTCAGTAGTGGGAAGTGACAAAGTTAATTTACTCAAGAACAATTTTGAGGTTCTTGTACTTTACTTTCCATTGTATACAACTTTATACTCTATCTACTATTGTACTTTTCACTCAGCTACATTTTTCTGACAGCTATAGTTACTTTGTGAATTCCTACATTAAAAAAACCTATGTTCAATTTAGAATGCATTGTTGTAGATTTAACAGAACAGTATGTAAAGTATTTAAAACTAGCTCCATCCTGACAAGCTGATTCCCCCTGTTTCCAGTCTTTGTGCTAAGCTAAGCTAACAAGCTGCTGTCCGTAGCCTCATATTTACCGTACAGATGTGAAAGTGGCGTCAATCTTCTCATCTAACTCTCAACAGCGTCTCAAAATGTAAAACTTGTTTAACTAAAGGGTCTGAAGGAAAACTTCTCGTTGAAGGGTGAAATTTCATCCTTTGGAAAAACTGACTCCGCCTTAAAGCTAGGGTTGGTAATGTTGAAGAAACCAGCAAGAGTAAGCTAGATTTTGAAAGTATGTAAGCCCTTCAGCTCCCTCAGTTCTTCTCGCCATTATTGAAAAATCTATACCAATGTTGGCTCTGGTTAGAGCTGTTTCTTCATCCAACCTCTTTCTGGTCGTAGCCTTTTCTTTTTCTGTCTTTCTTTTCTTTCTCTGACATTCTTATGCGACTAGTTCGCTAGCTTTAGCCGCCTTGCCTTGTGGAAGACTCCGGGCATGTGCAGTGAGTGCAGGGTCTGCAGTCCAATCATTTCATTCGGTCCGAATGAAATGATTGGACAAGCTTATTACAGGCCTGTGACAGCCACAGACACCGGACTCTTTTCCTTTTTTTTTGTCAGAGCACTTGATTTATTGATTGCTGTCTGGTTGTAAAGAGAATTTCAACAAATATAACAAAAAATGCTTCTAAAAGACATTGCCTAACCTAGCTTTAAATGGTTGATAACACAAACTGAACAAAAACTAGTACTAGCAAGAAAAGCCAGAAACTTTAGTCTTTTGTGGACAGATACTTAAGATACAGAAGAGTCACTTCTTAGATGTAGCAACAAGGTAGAGAACTCATTACTTAGAGGCATGAATATCCCCGGGATGTGAACTGGGGGAATTACCCCTTACTCACTTAGAGTGGATATTAGAGGCACAAACACATCCCATTGAGAATCCACACCAATTAAGCTCCCACAAATGGGGGAGATAATGAAAATAGTCTGTGGATGTGATACTGTTCAATGGTAATCTATACCTTTTGTAAGGCGGCGGACAGGAGGTCAGAGAACTTGTTAACTTCCTGATTGCTGCTTGGTCCTGTGGTTGTTGTATGCTGTTCAGGTTCACAAGGAAAATAAATCAATACAGGAGCTGCATCTGAATGGAGTTTTAGTTCAGCAGTAAGATAATGGGCTGCAAAGTCCCACCAGCTAGGGTGAAGCCCTCTTTTCATTTTCTATTGGATGACAGTTAATCACTTCTCCAGGCAATATGGGATTAGCCCGATAATCAGACTGAAATGTCATTTTGTTTAAATCACACAAAAAAATTGAAGACCTACAGCATTTCAGTTCTGTTAGGTTTGAATCCAGGCTATAATGGGATAGCAGGTGACGCAAACTTGGCTACAGTGAGTGAAAGGGAGTAGACAAAAGATGTTTTGTTGGTGAAAAATTGCTGAAAATAATAAAAAATTAAAACATTTACTGCAGAAGCTGTTTAAGATACGTCATGTCTAGTTTTGTCTTTACCAGCTGTGGAAAAAATGTCTGTACAGGAAAAGATTGCAGTTCTTTGAAACTCCTCTGTTGTACGACCCTTGTCCCCACAAGACAAACTAAAACGAGGTGCTGCTTAGAGCAAAGGAAATTATTGGTGAAAATGGCGAGTAGCTTATTTACACAATGCTTCCTATCAAGCCACGCTTGCTTGCTAGCATTTATACGCGACAATAAGACAAGTAGGGCTGCAACAATGGTTTTTAATCATCAATTAATATGTTGATTGTTTTTGAGCTGATTGAGCAGGTTTGTCTTTTACTATGTCAAATGACAAAAAAAATGTCCGTAACCATTTCCCAGAGTATACGCCGGCATCTAAAAATTTCTTGTTTTGTCCAACCAGCAGACCAAAACCCAGATTGTTTGATAAACAATGATATAAACGTTATCTTATAGCTCGCCACAATATATATAAGTTTAGCCCAGTTAGCTGCCTGACATCTTGTGTGTCTGTGTATGCTATAATACGACATATGGATGTGAATATTAATGAAAATGTTTCATTCAACAAGTAGCCTAATGGTGGATTCTCATAATTCCGAGATGCTGGATCATGGTCATGCAATATGAAAGTCCTAATTATCAGAAAATGTCTGGATTCATCTTTGATGAAAGCATTCTGTCTCCATAGTTCTCTGTCTGTTGCTTGCAGCCTGCACACTGAGTAAGGCATTAGCTGAAACATCTCGGTGTGTTAGTCTTCTGAAATGAATAAACTGACTACTCTAAACTTTCACTGCAAACCTGTTAAACAAGGAGTGTGGATGATCCTTCACTATGTTGTTGATACATAAAAGCGTGATTAAATCTGAAGGATTTGCCAAGGACCTCCCAATGGCAAGTGCCATACAATTAATCTAAAGACCTTTCAGTCAATATTTGGGTCACATTTTCTTCTGTTTTCAATGTAATTAAGCAGGTCTTTTTCTATCTTGGCATTTATCCTGAACTTACATTTTCCTCTGAAGACTATTCCATATCTTGTCCGGAATTCCCATCAGTGGACGCACTTCTAACTTCCATCAAAAGGCGACTGACCTCCTGTCTGCAAGTGTTCACCCCAAAGCACTGAAGTATGGCTGAGCTGCCTAAAATTCAGTTATATCAGATATAAATGCCTTTTCACTGCAAATTCCACTGAAAAAGCTTCTGCTACGAGGCAAAGACTACAGGAAAAAGACTATCCCTTACATTGTACAGAAGATTCTGTGTAGCCATCAAAGGGTTTTAATACCAGCCCTTAGGACATTTACCCCTAAATCCTATCATATAAAGCTTATAATGAAACATTTGTATTTATTGACCAACAGTGTAAATGGAAGCAAGCTCAGAAAGTGGTTAGTTTAACCCAATAACACCACTAACAGAGATGGATATCACTGGTCTGTCTAAAAGACACTGTTCCCCTGTTGGAATTGTATTCATTGTAATGAATAAATAAAATAAAATATTTTTTACATTACTAAAATTGGGTTATAATTTTCTTTTAATCATTGCATTACCTGCAACATAAATAATTTTATCTAATTTTCAAGTACATTTAATAAAAGTCTTAAATAAATGAATGGATGTAAGAAAATCATGAATCAAGACTCAATTTCTACCAGATTTGTTTTTGTGATTTTAGTGACTTTTTTTAATGTGACTTTGTTCACTTTAATTGTTCAAAATAAAAATAAAAAACAGATGACCATTAATATGAAAGAAAGTAAAAGAAACCCTATATGAGAATAAGCGCCTACTGATGCTTGGTTATTCTGTATATTTGTGTGTAACTGATGCTCTGAATGAGGAATTTGACCAATGAATATGACCTTTGCAGTGTAGAAAGTGTGCAGAAGCATTCTTCTTAAGCATTCTTCTTAACATTTGCTTATTCCAGGTATAACAACTGTGTCCAGAGTCCAGAGCTGTGTCCAAAATCACTCCCTGTTTGGCAACTAATGCACTACACTTACCCTCCACCATTTTATTGAGTTTTCAGTGTGAAATATTACCCTATTGCCCAAAAATTCCAACAATGGAATGAAAAAAGTGGTGTCCATGTATCCAAAATTTAGAGTCTATAGAATGAATAAGGTAGTGATCACAAATATAAAGATAAAAAGTCTTAATCTTTATTCTAGCCACTGTCTTTCACCTCCAAATTCTATCATCTTTTGTTGCCTTCTCATCACTAGTCTCCCCCTTTCCCTCACCACTCCCCCTTCTCTCACCCATGAGGTAGGACACTATCTTGCACATGGCAGCTCCGAAGATGAAGTCCTTGAGGATGCTGGGGATCAGGGTGAAGGGCATGCAGAAGACGGCCATCATCAGGTCACTGACAGCGAGCGACAGCAGGAAGGTGTTGGTCACGGTGCGCATGCGCTTATTGACCGTCAGCACCACGATGATCAGCAGGTTGCCGAACACACTCAGGAAGAAGATGAGCGAGTAGAGCAGGATCCGCAGTGTGTGGTCCCCATCTGGTACAGAAAAAGACAGGAGTAGAGGATATGTTACAGAGTGAACACGTCTGCTCTACTGAACCTATTCATCTGTTCTGTTTTACATGATGATCAATACCATCACCCTGTCTTTATTGATCCAAACAGCCTCAAGCCAATAGTGCTGTGTATCGCTATTTCTCATAGCTGCTTCTTTCTTTGTGTGTATGTGTTTAGTACACAGGTTGTACATGCACTTGTATTACTTGATGAACAGTCTTAAAAACAAAACCTTTTCCATTTTGTTACATTTGTCTCTAAAGGTGAAGTTTGTGATTGCACTGCTAACAGCACTACAGCTAGATCAGGAACAGCAATGTCATGTTGCTTCTGTTCTGTAGCCTGCCAGTGGTTTTCCTAAAAAATTATGCCAGACTTGACTACCATAAACCGATGTTATGCTAGTACAATTTCATTTACATCTGCTGCTTGTGAAAGACTGTACGTCACAGTCACAATAAAGAGATTACAGCAAGTGTCCTATAGTCCAAGAGGTGACAATGACCATCAATTGACAGTTTATTCTGACTCTGAAGGTAAACAAACCCACATAATGCAGAAAAGCAACAGTGAGGCTTTGAAACTTCAGTTTCTTATTTTATTGTTGATGTGGAAAAACTTATACTTCTGGTCAATCTTCACTTTGGTGATTAGAAGAATAAACTCGATGAGCCTCAGTTGTCCTTACTTGAATATAAAAGTTTATTGCAACACAAATCTCATGTCAGAGAAGATCTTGGTACAGCTTGTATACGTGGACACAGTTCATACCAAAACCTTAAAGGAACATTACATTCGCTCAGCTTTATACAGCGTGTCCCATGTCATACAGAAGCACTTACACCACCACGGAGGAGGCAAAACAATGTGGGTAACTCTCAGTCAACGTTGTTTCTCATTCAATATTATCAGGGGAGTCTGGAACTTCTACAAGGAAAGTAACTAAGAACATTTACTCAAGTGCTGTACTTCAGTACAATTTTGAGGTACTTTACTTGAATATTTCAGCATTTTTCAACACAAAATACTGTAGCCTGCAGCCTGTCTGTGCCCTCAGCCATTAGCAGCTTCACTGGATCATATCCTGTAAAGTCCATGTTATTTGCTTTCCCCGTTATCTTCACCTCACCCCCTGCTTAGACACAGTACTTTTTAACGGGTTACCTACTGCATCCGTATGCTGGGGATTAGAGGCACCCGTGCACGCCACATCCGCAGGACACAAATCACATCACACACATAAACCCAAACTTCATAGACACAGTTGTAGAGGCATGTGCAACCAAACACACTCGAGCCTTAATCCCCTGAAAATACAACACCAACAGCTCCTCGAAGGCACTGGAAAATTACGTAGACTAAAATCTGTAAATACATCTGGAGAGAGTCTGCTCCTTGCAAAACCTAACCCTAACCCTCACTGCACCCCCGTTTCTGTGAGGCTATTTTCACAGCGTATTCTCGTCTTTCAGGCATCTTTCCTTGATCTTTACCCTTTTCCATCTCAGGGGTCTTCTGCATTTTTTATATTTCTCTGTCCACTTCCTCACCTTCCGCTCTCAATTAAAAGTAGAAAGCTTAAAGAAACCCCAGCAACATTGCAGCAAAGCCTCATATCTGACGTGACTCATATCTGATGACATTTTCATCACGACAAAATGCCTGAAAGTTTGTCAGTTTGTGCGACAGCAAGTAAGAGTTGTGTTTTGAATGTTTTATTTGTTAAGAATCAGAGGGTAATTACACCATCATCGATTCATGTTTTCTATCCAATCACTACCCTCAAGGTTGTTCTTTAAGGATCATAGCGATCACACCTCACTGACTCTTAACATTACAAATCGTATTAAAAAAACCCAAAATACTCTTATTTCCCTTGGCCTGAGTCACATCGGTTTAAAGTAATCCCCAACCTGACTCCTATTGATTTACAGTAATCCACCTGGGGTGTAAATATATGAATTGTGCACAGCTTCCTGGGGCGCATTATCTAAGCTCCACTCATCTGTTTGTTTATCAAAAAGCGGCGTTAAGTTCAGGTCGAGCTGTAAAAATCTGAACGCTGCTGCACAAGAACTGGCGTGAAGTTAAAGAGGAACATGACAGATGGGATTTGGCTTCTCCAAATCCATATGGGCAGATATGTGGTTTTTATATGAAAGTAGGATGATGGGATGTCACTTAATTGATTTAATGCTCTTGCCTCGACACAGCCACTCTGACATCTTTTTTGTACAACTTGCAGGCTTAGCGATGGATTCATTCTCAGCTTGGTCAGCAAAAGTCATCCTCTGCCTCGCTCTCAACTCTCTCTCAAAAACACGCACATACTGTCTTCCCAGCTATTGACACGAGGCTTCACCATCTGTCTCACACACTCCTATGCAAATAAAAAGCGATAACCTCTAATATGGTGGGTACTGTTCTGCTGACAGAACATCAGGGTTTCTTCACCAGAACAGGCTTGCGAATGGCAGTGACTAAAAGTGCTTGATTTTGTGCTTGTGTGCGCATGTGGGTGCACGTTCATCTGCATGAACATAATGACAATGTGCAGACAGATGATTAGTAAGCGAGAGGAAACAACACTCTCACCTCTATTATTGTCTCTCTCTCTCTCCCGCCTAATAAAATATGTTACACTGGCTTCTGCCTAATCGAAGCCAATTAGCTTTCCTGTGTGCTTGCTGGCTGCGCCGGAAACACTGATAACTCCCTATGCACATTCACCAGTTCCTTCAGGCCAGCACTTCCAGTAGCTGCTCCTGCTCATGTGTGTATTAATCACCTTGCTCACCAATGCTCTACCTGCACTCATTGGCAAATATGCCGCACAGATTAAAATGCTTGTAAAGTAAGGCACTCTTATACTTTTGTTTTCATTTCTACAGCTTCACTGAACTCCTTCATACGGTGCTAATGCCTGAACAGTGTTCAACAAGATAGTTTAAATCCTGAAATTAATTTTCTTGGCATACAGCGAGAATGTTTTCTTTTCTAAGAAGCTGCACAGTTGGTATAATACACACAAACAGGTCTGCCGTTTCTCTACAGGCTTTTCTGGTGTTATAAAGCATGATGGCGTTTATCATCCATAAATTCTTTTACAGTTTTTTACAATCGCTAGGTTACATTTCTCTATAGGAGTTTTACAGGCACGCAGCCCAGCACAACAGTTCATCTGGCATCCAACATGCACCAATGCAACCAAAACACTTGATACGCATCTCAGGATCAACTCGTGTACCCGATCACTGGCAACATTTGTCTGCCAATAGTAACTCATTCATTATATACTGACCATAAAAATCACTAACAACAGGAAGCATTGTGCTGCCCTACAGTATATGTCACAGAAATGAATTAGAAATGCTGGAATATGCTTAAATAGACTTTTTTTTTTTACCATTTTTGCTGAGAATTTCCAAATGCACAAAACTAATGAAAAAATATTTCCAGTAATGCAATACAAAACTACACATATTTACTACACATACTTGTGTAGGGGCACTACAGATATAGAAATTCAGCAGTGCTGGTCAACCCTGTCTTCTGCATTTGGCCACAAGTTTTCATCCACATCACACCTTACGTCCTCTCTGCTAATACACCTGGGAAAGAGTCTTTTTGATGTCTGATCCATCCCTGGCAATCTTCTGCAGATATGTCCAGACATCCAGCATTCATTGCACCCAAGAGGAACATCTGATCATGTGGCTGCTGGTCATAAACTTCCCACTTCTATGAGGAGAATAATTCCTCTGTGGGGTTGAGAAATGGAGAGTAAAGTGGAAGAAAAAATGACACCATTCTGCTATGGGCTGTAAACTACTGGAAGAGACGGAGTAACGCCACATCGTCCCGTACAATTACATAATGTTGTGGATTCTGCCTCACCTGCCCCCTTTCCTCACATGGCCTTTCATATGAATGAAATTAAGCACTCACTGTCCCAATTAGGAGTTTAAGCATTTTTTTTAATTTATTCTTTTTAGTTATGTCGAACGTAAATTGAACAGTTTTGACAATAGTATGTAAATGTGCAAAATGGAGAGTAAATACACAGAGATTTGGTGGAAGTTGAGTTTGAGTGAGAAAACAGTTCATGAAATTTGAAAGATGTGGTCACTGAATGCACTTTATGTAAAAGTAATGAAAAGTGATCCACAGTTTAGTACACATTGACTTCTGCTGAGTTGACTGTTTTGAAAAAGTGAACTCCTGGGTTGAGGTACTTGTACTTTACTTAAGTAACTTTATACAATTCAGAGGCCATATTGTGGGGCATTTAGCAGCTCAAGAGTCAATATTTCCCTCAGGAGTTGGTGGAGACCAAAACAGAGATAAGAGAGTGAATATCAGACTTATATTTATCAGGTGGACGTAAACACATGAATGTTAACGTCGCTCCATATCTGCTGGATGTGTAAATAAGCACCTGTTTGCCAACAAGTCCACAGTATGAATTGTGTTTACAGCTTGTTTCCGTTTCCCCCAAGAAGCAAATAAATCAGTTAATGCAGTTTTAATTTCCTAGACCAAACTCAGGCGGTAAATACCATGTCAAGTATATACGTTATAAAACATGTATCTACATGATATTAAATTGCAAAAACAATATCAAACCCAATATCAAATACTATTTTTTATACTATTAAATACAAGGACGCTGTAGTAAACTGACAAATTTGTCAGACAATGCTGCAGCAGTGGTGTGATGGTGATGTGGTTTCAGTCTGGCTCTGATGGAACCTCCTATTTGTGCTGGATGTGGTGCTCCTGATGCGGGTGTATCAGGGATATTCTGCCTACAGTGTTCTGCTTTGACTAGTGCATCACCATCTTTGACAGACAACTGGCAGACAAATCCCCACTATCTGGAGAGCCTCTAGACTTACAGTGGTGTCAATGTTCTACTAATACCATATGAGAAAAATATTATACACTCACTGTTGGGTAGCTAGAACAGGACGTATGTTACCAACTGATATTAAATTGGATAAAATCAAGAGGTATTAATACAAAGCTGATGGCAGAGAAATATCAAAAGGTACTGTAGGAATATTTTAAATTATTCAAGTTATTAAGCTCACTATAAAGTCACAAAAGTCCCTGTAGGGATATTAAAGGAACATTAGTCTGAGCCTGACATGATAAACTACTGTGAGGGAAATAGAGCTTTGAATTATTCTTTTAGGGAAGGCACTGTCAGTCTGTCCGGTTCATCACTTTGGTCCCAACTGAAATACCTATTAAATAACTATTAGGTGGATAACTATGACATTTGGTACACACATTCATGTCCCCCTCAGGATGAATTGTAACAATTTTTTGATCCTCTGACTTTTCAGCCAGCCCCACTATCAGGTCTATATTTAAATTTGTATAATACTTTTGTTAATGACTAAATAACTGCAAAATTAATGACATTCATCAGCGTCAGCTATATTTTGTGTTTAGTGTTAATTAGCAAATGTTAGCATGCTAACACGCTAAACTAAGACGGTGAACACGTTATACCCGTTAAACATCAGCAAGTTAACATTGTCATGAGCGTGTGAGCATGTTAGTATGCTGACGTTAGCATTTAGCCCAAGTACAGTCTCAGAGCTGCTAGCGTGGCAGCCGATGTGTTAATGATTTAGCAGCTACTTGTTGATGGCGCTTCCAGTCAGCATACAGCTTGCTTCAACAAACTGAATCAGAAGCCTGTAAGGTGTATTTTTCACCTGCATCCTCCTTTTTTTGTTGTTAAAAAAAAATCTAATTTTTGTGTACAATCCAAATAAAGTCAGCTATTACAGTGCAGTCCTCCTGCAGTAAATAACACAATGCTTCTCCCGCCTTTTTCATGAGACAGAAACAATTCATAATCAATAACAAACTTCACATTTACGCTAGTTGTTACTTTCTGTGCTCACAGAATTGGTTAAATACGCCACTCAAGACACAAAATACCACTTTGACAGCATGACAATAAGACAGTGGAGCAAATGACTGCTCTTTTATTTCTGACAGGGGGCTGCTGGTAAATCTGATTACGTGTCTGGAGGCTGATGGATCTAAGTGTTGAACTAAAAATGTACAGATAAAGTTGTTAAACTGTGATTATGTTATAATATGATATCAGTAGCTGACCTGCTGGTACAGGGCCAACCCACACAGCTCTTTTATATTTCTGCCCCACCGTTTCAGTCTCATTACCGCATGACTTTGCCCACATCATCGCTGCTGTGTCTGCCAGCCCACACCTCTGAACCACACCGCAATGAAACTAGAGGCTTAATGTGAGCTTAAAAAGCATCATGGAGTTGGAGCTGTTTCAGTAAAATACACCATAGATGAAATGAAACACTGGAGCTATACATCTACAACTTTATGGGGAAAAAATAAGTCATTACAGAAGCCAACACTACCCATTTGGCAATGTTTAGTTTGCACTCAGCTCCACCAATTATTTGGAGTACTATTTTCAGTTTAAAGAGCCAAATGACAGAAGGGAAGCCTGTGGCGCTGGAGGTGTGTGCAGTGGCCATCAGCCATGTCTGACCATTTGCTCCGGCACACGGTCTGCTCTCTGTTTACAGACTAGAGGCGCTGTGAGCAGGTGAGAAGGTTGCGGGAAAAAATTACTAACAATCTCAACAGGTTGGAGAATATTGCTTCAATTTATCTGCAATTCATATCTTATTAGAGTGCATTAACTGCACATAAAATCTCAGTTATGTAGCTCTGTCTGGTTACATCACATACATACAGGATGTCTGCCATATTGGACACCCTTGTGTACGTGCACGCTACACATTTTACACAGTTTAGTTCAACTCCATTAAAACTTTTCCACCTCTTGTGTCAATTCGAATGAATCATTGCTGTTATATTACCAGCAATTTAAGTGTTGGATGTGAAAGGCTGGCAAACAGATTTCCCGTAACATTAAAATAAGTCAATTGAAAAGTTAACTGCAGTGGCTGAGGCTATTGTTAGATATGCAGTGAAATAGTGGATGAATTAATAATGAGGTTCGTATTCCATCCATGAATATTTAAGGTTTCATCTGTGCCTCTCAATCAGTATATCAGACATTATAGCAACTGTGAATTACTCTCCCCCTCTCGGTCTGATACATATGCAGCGTGCGTCACTTTCTATCCCAGTTGGCCCTCGTGTCGCTGCACCTATCAGGGAAAAGCCGGCTCTGCTCCTGTAATACCGAGGTATTGGTAAATGTCACAGCTAGTGGCTAATCCAGCATGGTAAATGTCATCTAAGCCTTGTCACTAAGCCAACTGCACCCCAGAACAGTTGATGGAGGCACTGAACGAAACCACTTTCTGTTGACTACAACACACACACACACACACACCCGCAGAGCCTCTGGTCACGGCGGTCGGACGACAAAACAACATGCTGGTTGCTTGGCACACAGTGCAGGCATGTATTAAACACCTCAGCTCTCAACAGGCTGTGAGATGAGAGGGTGTGAGTGATGGAGATAGTGCAAACAGGAGAGGTAGAGCGCTGAGAGAAGTGGTGGGAGAGAAGAGGGAAATGAAAAGCAGAGGAGGGTTTAATTTGTTTTGTCTAGATTCCTTTTGTGAGGAATAAACTGCTTTGTGTTCAGGGATTGAAAATTGTGTTTTTATTTCCTGGCAGTGACTGATAACCCCTCTTTTGTTGCCATCATCAACATCTCCAAAGTAATGACCTCCTACCGCTGTGCCAGTATCCCCGATAAACATTTTTATTGACTCTATAACCTGTATATTTTGCAATAAACAAGGTGTGATAGGCTTCCTTTGAAGCCACTATAACTAATATCAAGTCTACAGCGGGGGTGTCAAACCACGTGCCATGAAGCACTTAGAGAGTCTGCAGGTTTTTGTTCCAAATCAAAAATAACACCTGAGCGGCATCCAATGTGAAAACATTTTGAAAGGTGTTTGTGGTTGAGCGATGTGTTTTCTCCAGGTGGTGGGCAAGGTTTTTCCTCGCTATGAGATGTGCTTGCTCTTGTTTGGCGGCTGTGTCAGGGGTGGATGCCAGTATCAGTGGTGCAAATCTCACAAAGTAGTGACGTGTTTAAATACTGAAATGTTCCACAGAGATATCAATAACCCATGAGGGGGCATTTTGCACCATGAAAAGGGTACTTGAGCAATTTAGTGCTGCATTTCCATACAAACGAAAGTACTCCAAACTGATTTTAAAAAGAATGTGTTTGACATTTACCAGACAGGGAGGCTGTCTGGGTTATAATGCAGGTTTTCCTTTAATAAATTGTGGACTCAGAGCCTAAGCCTCGTGAAATCTTTAGGGTTATTTACTCCAACTTCACAAAGCTCCAGAGCCACAGAAGACCTTATACGACTGTTTCCACAGGCTGAGCAATAATGCCAATGACTGATAAACTCATATTGATGGAAAGAAATTGGTAGAGTTCCCCTTTAAACTAAAATGTAAAGCTTTTCTGTTGTAAACTTAATGAAGACAGAACAGCACATAAAATGCGCACTTTTCGACGACGGTCCTCCCAAGAAAAACGACAGAATCAGTCGTTTCAGCAAGTGACGCATGTTTACATTCAAGTGGCAAAGCCCTCTAGTGGCCATGGTAATTATTGCTCTCGTTCGATGAGAGCAAATAAGGAAGTCAGGTGACATAATTACAAAGCCTGCGTAGGGAGGAGGTCGGGATGGATGGATGGATGGATGGATGGGTGGGTCAACAAAACAACAGACTTTTAACACGGCAGCATGGCCACGATCATTGTCTAACCTTAACCACGTCATTATTATTGTAACCATGATGACAAAGTTCCCCTAACTTTAATGAAGTACTTATTTTAACCCAAACCACGATCTCTGCCTAAACCAAACCAAGTCGTTTTTTGTGCCTAAACCTAACCAAACCTTAACCACAGCATTGTGCTATCATAAAACTCATTTATTTTACAACAGGGATTTGGAACAGCTTTGGGAGGCACAGACAAATTATGTTATCCTGCTGAGAGGGGCGCCAGATAAGTTACTGTAAAGGGCAGTTACAAACGACATATTTTGTTGTTCAGTTTGGTGGACATTACCCCCGGCTGATTTCACCGATTACAAAAAATGCCATCAAGAGAGCAAGAATTAATTTGTGGAATACCTTTTGGTAAGAATGAAAACCCTGCAGACTACATGTGGGAAGACTATGCATACAGTATGTGGTCCATAGCACATGCTTTGACTTTAGTGGTCTGCAGAAAAATGCGCGCGACCTAGTGACAGTCTGACGGTGACACAACTCAATCTGCTCCGTAAACTCTGAGCAGTCAGAGTGATGGACAGAGAGAGGAGATGGGAGGAATGAGCAGATGTGGTGAAGAAGTAATCAAATTCTGGAGTGACGGAGTGAGTAATGATGGTGACGGCAGCTGTACGGGGTCAGATATCCTCATTTTTATCTCTTTTGAAGATGGGTGTGTGGTCCTGTTAGTGGCCATGCCACATAAAGAGAATTAAATTTGAAAGAGATGAAAAGCCAAACTGAAAAGAAGTGATAATCTGTGAGTGACACAGTGTGTGGGCAGAATAATTTACTAGTAAAAGTGGACTGAATTTGAACTTTTAATGCTGCTGCAATTCTCATCAGACGCAAGACACAGAGGTCTTGATCTGTTCTTGTCAGATGTGTCCTCAGTGGGTTTGTAATTTGCAATGTACTGATTTAGCTCAGTATAATGGGTTGCACACATGGCTGGGATTACTCATCACTTACAGGTGGAGAAGATGTGAGGTAAACATGTGGAGATGACTGAAAGGGGGAGGGAAATCATTCAGAATATAATACAGCATGCATCAACAGTTAAGGAACTAATATCTCTCACTTATGGTGTTGAGCTGTCAACTCTCAGCAGCATAACGAAGGCGCTCAATCTCTGCAGTGTCTTTTATGCACATGTAGCACACGGAAACACTGAAAAACAACTGTTAAGGGGTGGAGGTGGATGAAAATAGCAAGTGTTGATTGATAAAATAGCAGGTGGAGATGGGAATGGGAGGAAATTGCAAGAGTGGTGACGCACTTTAATGTCCTTTCTTGTTTCATGAAAGAACATTATGTCTTTCATGTCAAGTCAGTTTTATTAATATAAACCAAAATCACAAATTTGCCTTAGAGAGTTTAATAATCTGTACAACATACGACATATAGATCTTTATACACATCTTTATATAGAAACAGATATTGAATATAAAAACAGCGGGGCTGTGGGAAGCAGCAGCATGACCATGCGGCACAGTCCAGATATGAAGCCATCTGACCTTTTTTATGAATAAATCCCTGTGTGGCCAGAATTTGATTCCTGACTTTGACTCTCTCTCTCTCTCTCTCTCTCTCTCTCTCTCTCACTGCTCTCTGATCCCTATTTCATTGTATTTGCATCGATTTTTCCTTAAAATAAAGCAAAATAGAACATAACAACACAGCTCTACTTTGAAGAGAGAGAGTCCGGCACATCAGGATACCACATCCTAGTCCCAGTGAGTTACTGGAACCTGTTCTGCTCTGTCATGAACATAGATTGCAAAGGAGCCAAATGTACAGGGGCTGTTTTTGTTTACGGCCCTCATATAAAGCTATTCACTGTAGGCCTATAGTTTTGGTTAATGATTAAAATGTTAAGTGAACTGTTGCTGTGAAGAAAGTTGAATTTTTAATTAAGAGCCAAAAGTTCAGCCTAACACATCTCAACAAACCTTCATTAACAACCAAACGCTAAACTGGGTTCAGTTTTAAAGGAAAGCTATAATTAGCCTAATTGTCTTGCAGCACAGGTATCTCCTTATGATCACCAGCTGCAGGTAAGTAGTTAAGTCCACATAACACCTTTCCATAGCCAACGCCACAAAGCGCTTCACAATAAAAAGGCAGACAGAAAGACATTCAGCGTATGAGGTCTGAGTTGGACCCTTTTAATTAACCTCCAGGTGATAAATGTTGAGTTATGTGTGTGTCCGCTCACCTCTCTGCCTCACACGCTGAGGTATGAGGAGTGTGGAAACGTTGCCGCAGGTGATGTTTGATGTCAAGCTCCCGTTACCGGCTCCGCTCTGTAGCGCATCGGTCTGCGCTCCGACGCACTCGGGGGACGTAGATGTCTCATTTCGCGCGTAAAGATCCATGTTTTTTTTTAATTTACTGTTGTTTCTGAGGTTACAAAAAGTTCGATTCAGAGCTTCTGTCAATTTTCGTCTGAGCCCCTAAAGTGGTAAAATAACCGGACTCTGCATCCATAGTCTTCCACACACTTGAGACCGAGGAGGCAAGTTATCGCTTCCCAACTTCTAAAACAAAAGAAGAAACTGTAGTTTACTTCTTTGTCGCTTAGTTGTCCGATTTCACTGTAGATGTGTCTCATTTGGCATCACACGCGTTAATCAAGGATCGGTGCGCACCAGGAGAGAGGAGGCGCACTGCTGCGCTTTGTCAAGTGAACCACATGGAGAGAGCGAGTGAGCGCAGAGCGAAGTGGAAGACTAATGTCATATAGGGTGGGTGGTGTGTGTGCGTGTGTGAGGGGTGGACAGAAACAAAAAACATCATTCATTGGTCCGTTTGTGGACACTCGCCATCAGTGTTGGACACATTAATGCCTAAATCATTGATTAAGAAATTGCATATAGCCTATACCATTACATATGGTCATGAGGCAGTTTTATTGTTTTACTCGATAAAAACAAACAAAAAAAAAACATAAAATGAAAAAGATTAATCACTTTTCTCTGTAACATAGACCTAGTTGCCCCGTGCGGATATTAGGAATTATCGGTTGAAACAATATTAATGAATCATTCACAAAGAAGAAATAGATGGCACTGTGGGGGTTAAAAGTAATAAAGGAGTTAAATAAATAAGTACAGTAGCCAATAACAAGTTAATGCCTTGTTTTTTGAGTGACAACCCCACCACTATCTGCATGTTATCCTATATAAGTCCAAATAAGCGATCATCTTGTCTTATCTAAATAGTGACAGGCCTAACACGCTTAACATTTATCTCTTCAATTTTAGCATGACTAAAACAGCTCAAGGTCTACTGTAAAAATGCTGGGTAATTTACATGAATGAGATTTGGTAGAGTTCAGAGACAAGATGTGAGAACAGAGAGAAAAGATCTGATGCTTTGTGTCCTGGCGTTATGATCAGTCTTCAGTCCGCTGAAGGTCCTGGTAGGTGAAAGACGTCATGCGCACGTGCAGGTTAATTGGCGACTCTAAATTGCCTGTGAGAGTGAATGTGAGCGTGAATAGTCGTCTCTCTCCATGTCACCCTGGCGACCTGTCCAGGATGTACCCTCTGTTCCCTCTCTCGCCTAACGTCGGCTGCGATTGGCTCCAGCCCCTCCCCGCGTTCAGCAAGTATAAGATAATGTATAGCAAACAGATGGATGGATGATCTCCTGCCCTTTAAGTGTGACTAAAAGCGCCTGTAGTGGTTTTACATGCGCACCATCGCCCTCACGTGGTGGGAGAGTGCACTTCTGTCTTTGCCAGTTGGGTGAAGGATCAACATGTTGTTGCAGAGCTCTGTGTTGATGAAAAAGCTTCTGGTCTGCGCAAAAATACACGTTACATTCTTACAGTCCTCATTATTATATCTTGCTTATCATAATCATCATCACTACCCCATTAACCCCTCCTCTAGAAGAAAGTAATTAAATCCTATGATATTAAAATGTGTCCTGTCCTGTGTTTTTACCTTGCTGCCCACCCTCTGGCTGTGGCAGTAAAATTGTACATTTATATTATTATGTGTATTTATATTGTGTAAATCTGTAGTCACTTGCATACTAATTTGCTCACTCATCGACATGTTATGGATGCTCTGTGTGAGCGAGAACATCTATTTCTTCCCGACAAGTCAAGGCTGGTTTCTTTTGACCATGACCACAATTGTTCCCTAACTTTAACCAAGTAGTTTTAGTTGCTTAAAATCATAATCTTGAAGATTTTCATTTAAATAAATGTCTGTTAAGTCACTATCTATCTCCAAATGAGGTAACACAATGGTGATTGAGCCTATGGCCCACTGATGAAATCCCTTGCACTTGCAGTATTATGACCCAGGTGTCGGAAGCAACATTCCTGGAAAAATCTAAGCGGCACACAGCTAGGATTCTAACAAGGCTTTTAATGCAACAGACTCACTCTTCAGCTCACCTCTGTGTGAAGCGGCTTACCATTTTTTCCAGTCTCTGCAAGCATTGTGAGTAAACGGTTACTATGGCTGAACAAACAAAGAAAAGGTCGATGACTACAGACAATGAAACTTGGGAAGTGAGGTCCAAATACACCTGCAGTTTCCACTTATTGCCATAGGTGCCGCGAAAGACGACGAAGGGAAAATCTCCAAGATTATAACTTTAAACTTAACCACACCTTAACCACAGAGGTGGCAAATGAGAAAAAGCTCACGAGAATCATTTTTGTAATGGTCAGTATGTGTTTTGAAAGGCTCTGACAAATAATGTCATCCTGACGTTAGGAGCACTACATCAACAAAAGCTTCATGTGTCGTTTTGGAAAGAAACAACCTGTTTTGTTGTTAAATTAAAGGAAGCTGCAGGAAGGGCAACATCTGACCCTGTTGCCAGTGGTTTTTTTGTTTGTTTGTATTTTTGCTTGCTTTTTTCTTTTTAGTTGACTGTGGACTATAATAATAATAGCCTTTTATAGAATTTTGTTACACAAGGCTGGTATTTCTGGTACTTCAGTACTGCAGGTATCAAGATATTTAATTATAAACGGTATACAAATTCTACAGTTTGCATGACTGACTAAAATCTGTCCAATTTCATCTTAATGATATAAATAAATTGCCCCGACCTCACTGTACTCGTCTAAAAACATGTAGATGTCACTGTGCTTCATGTTTTGGGAATGAGCAAAAAACACACAAAAAGACACAAATTGAGAGGAAGCAGGAAATCACCAACACATTCTTACAGTAGATATGCTCCACGTTTTAATTCATTCTAGATTTATTTGATTATTTCAGTTTTGCTCACAGTACTTTTACAGGTCGAGACAGATATGTATCCAGAACCTGATTATTTTTGACCCCACATTTTTATCATCATTACATTTTGTCTTAAAATGTTTAAAATCCTTGATAAGTTTCAAGGACAGAATGTTTCTTCCGCTATGTGAAAAACTAATGGCATTTACCAAAGGCTGGTGAGTCTAAAATTATTGTTATTAGAAAAAAACCTTCTGGACAGCCATCATCATCATCATCAATCATTTCATCAAAGTTTAAAATATCAAGATAACAATGTTTTAGTCCAGCTGCACTGTTGTGCTGTATTGAGCTGGAGACGAGCCATAGACGTAATATGTGCCTTGGGCCTGGACAGGTTACATGCTTGTTTGGAGAGACTGTCTACTCCGTGCCACCTGTGCATTTGGGAGGTTGAAATGTCGCTGCTTTCTGAGGCGTGTTATTGCTGTGGAGAGCGGGGACTGTCTGCTTGGCCTCTGAATGCTGAAATGACTCCCAGAGAAAAAAAAAGAAAAAAGGGGGCCATTATTTCAAGCGACCTACCTCTAATCTTTCTCCTGGTCTAATTAGCTGACTCGGGCAGGTCATGTGCAGAGCCACTTACCCCAGATAAACAAGCCATGTGAGGATGCCAATCAAGATGAAGAGAGAGACTAGTGCTCCCAGTTGAGTGCAGTAATCACAAACTGGCATGACGTGTTGATTGCTGATGCTCCACTGCTGATGAAGACAGTTTGGAGATAATCACTTCTGGGGTGGCACTTTACAGTTCAAGTCTGTATCTTCTGGTGCTACAGTATATGCATACTTTGCTGCCGTTACTGTAAACACCACTGAGATTAGGTTTCCGATCAAATAAACAACTGTAGTTGTGGAGGATTCAACGATCCAGCCAGTCAGCGTCACGGAAAAACTTTTTTTTTTCTGGCAAACACAAAGCGATGACTGAGGGTAATGGGTAGTGAATGCATCAGTGCTAAGCCGAGCTGAAGAGAATTTCTGTCTCCTTCCACTCACTTCAACTCTCCTCTGGTTGCGGCTCCTGGACCCCTGGGATCGATTGTTCAAATATGGCTCCAGGCCGGTAGTGAGTGTGTGGCTACAGGGTTGGAGGTGTGTGTGCATGATAGCCCAGAGCACCGAACCATCAGCAGTCATAAGTGCAAGGTCTGGAGATACACACACCTATATTTGAGCATCTGTGTGTACAAGCGGGGAGACTGACGCCCTCAAGCCTGCACAGATCCTGCCATTTCCTGCTGTTGTTCTCAATTTGTGGCAGACAGTCGAGCGCCTTCATGTTTTTCACCTGAGTGCTGTGTGAAAACATACAAATTCACTGAACTAGAGGTGGGGAGTAATGAATTTACTCAGTTTGCTCTTTCCTTAAAAAGGCTATAATCAATATTTTTATAATAACGTATCAAATGACAACGTGTGTTAAGGTAGATGCAGGGTGGACCCAAATGCAGACAGCAGGGAGGCAGAGCTGATGCCAACAAAGGTATTTATTTAAGCAAATGGCTTGCTGATAGGTATAGGCAGGATCAGGAACACAGGAAACACACAGGAACAGAGTCCATCGGAACACAAGGACGAAACACAGGGATGTACGCAGCACATGGCAACACAGGACAAACTGAC
>NTHP01000042.1:239875-254097 GCA_003416845.1 Oplegnathus fasciatus | reverse complement strand
AAGGAAGAGGACTGGTATATATAGTGAAGGGCTGATGGGAGAGTGGAGACAGGTGAGGCGACAACGAGGGACAGGTGCAACTAATAGAGGCGGAGCAGGCAATCAAACAAGCGGGAAACACACCAGGGCAGGAAGTGAAGCGTCTGACATGAGAGGCAAGTATACAAAATAAAACAGGAAATGTGGATGACCAAACTGAAAACAGACAAAGACAAGACCAGTGCGGGGAACGAGACATAAGAGACAAACGGGATCACAAAGAACACGAGGAGGAGGAAACACTAAGAAACACTGGGAACAAGGGCCCAGCCACGGACCATGACAACGTGACGATATTTGAAAGGGGTCGCTCGTAGTGATGAACCTACAGAGAATTATCACCTGAATCTGAAGCTCCCCTCGGTTTTATGGAGCTTGGTTCACTCTCACAGCTCTCATAGTGTCATTTTGGGCCACAGCAGGCAAGGCTGTTTTCTGCAAAAAAGCTCTAAAAACCAGCTGTACAACAACGGCTCAGCACCAAACAGCAGACAGACACAGTTAGCAACTAGCTGGTNAACATAGTGGAGCATTTAGCAGCTAAAGAGCCAGATATTTCCCACAGGAGCTGGTGGAGACCAAAAACAGAGCTAAAAGAATTGGACTTACATTCATCACGTGGACACCAACGCGACTCCAAACGAATGATAATGTTGCTCTGTAAGTGTTTGCTAACAAATTCACCATATCAACTTGAAAGGTGATGATATGTCAGTGTTGTTGTTGTCGTCAAAACTTGTTTCTGCTGCCCCCAGCTATTTCAGATTTAAAGAAGGAGTGATGTAAAGTGCTGTTTAATGAGAGGGTTCCTATATTGTTTACATCACCAGTGCTCTATATGCACTGCACAGCATCAGCATGGGGCGACTTGATACACATTTCTGCAGACTGTAGAAGATGGTAATGGATATTTGTCGATCTTTCCACCAACAGTTATGCATGTCTGTCGATATACATTACTGCTGGTGGCGGTAATACACTGTAAAAGGTAGCAGTGTGCCAAAAAGAGGAAGAAAAAATAGCAGTGCAACTAATGCAGGTTTCAAAGCAGCGACTAAAAGGCTTTACAAGTGCTTTATGAGGAAGGAAATGTTCTCACAGATACACAGAATATGTTTTATGAGAAATGCAAAATGCAACCATGTTTTTTAAACATATGAGGTGCTTTTAAGTACAATTTTGAGCTACTCAGTGGTGGAGTCTGTTCTTTTTACTTTATTACATGTATTTGACAGCTCTGGCTACTCAAGGAAGATTTTACACTCAACGTGAGGTAAGTTGTTAGATAAACAATTTAGCATCTTCAAAATGTAAACATTTCAGGAACAATGAAAAACAGCTCAATGACTGAGCTAAAAAAACGTTAAAAAGGTTGAGGTTATAGATTTTTCCGACACATCCTCCCAGTCTCTTGTATTGATTTTTTTAAACCTGTAAAAGGGCAGGTGATTAATGTGACTTATCTGAACACATTCAAATCTAATCAAGTACTTATATTTGATACTGAGGTACATTACTGATTGTTCTTGTGTACATTAAATATGCACAGTTTAAATGCAGGACTTAAACCTGTAACTGAGTATTTTTCTATTGTTTTATATTATAACGTAGCTACTTTCAGTGCAGCAAAAGAGTTGAGCACTTCCCCTACTGCACTGCACTAACTTCCATTACACACTCACTGTACACAGACTTAATGTGCGCACACACACACACACACACACACACACACACACACACACACACACACAACACACCCAGTCAGCAAATATCCTCAGTACACAAAAAATGGATCATCACACACAAAATAAAACGTATATGTTGCATTTGTGCATACAAAGTAAACAAATTGCACCTCTCTAACATAATAATACATTTTTCCAACCCAGGATGCATTGTCAGAGAATGTCCAGAAATAATCTTAATGACAACAGTAGATGGCAGCAACATGTTTGGCAAAGCACCCTGAAGTGCTGATGACTGAGCGGACCATAAAGTGTTGTTATCACTGGCTAAATTAATGGCGTTACCCTAACTGAGAATTACAGTCCCCCTGGAGGCTGTGAGAAACGGAGGATAATATCAGAAGATCAATTTCCTGTTAATTGAATCCAGAGTACAATTATTAAACAGCGCCCTTCCGCAAAAAAACCCCAAAAAACATCTTGCTGTGTAGACCTCAGCATGGTAAAGAATTAACTTTACAGTTTGCAGGTTTGTTTTGCTTGGCTTTGGTTGAGTTTTTGTCACCTTTGTCCCATCCCAAGGACAGCAGTATCATAATAAACCTTTTATAACCTGAGGACTCTCCCATAGTTACCGACCACAGCAACCATAAACCTGGAAAAAGTAAAGCTAAACTAAAGCCCAGCATACTCTGAACTTTGCGAACTGAATGTTGTTCTGAAAATAAATGCCCATTAAGTCCACTCAAGTAGAAGTTTGTTCAAGTAGACTTTTATTCTTACTACTGTGTCGTATTTACTTGGAAAATGTGTTTTGTAAGTGATGCAAGAAGGCAGTAAGGTAAAACTTTAACCTGTGATGACATTAAAGTGCAAATCTTGGAGCTGCCTCTAAAATATTAGTTTAAGACTAATTTCATAAACTCACTGAACTCTTATAATGTTTATTTAGGCTTTTATATCAGCAAGTTTTAATGCTGACAGGTGTGAATTAGATGATTTTTGTGTAAAATATAGACCACCATTGTTTCTGAAGTCAGTCACTGTTGGTTTGTCTCTACATGATGTCTCAATAGGCTCTTAAGTTCCAGGTTTTAGGAGAAACATTTTCATGCAGAACAAAATAAAAAACATGATTCGATTTTTATCGTTTTTTACTGGTTTTGTTGTTGTGGCTGTTAAGTTGCATCTGAATTGTTTTTGTTTATACCTTGCTACAAATACTATAAATTGCCCCCAGGGGACAATAAAGATCACGAAGTGAGGTGAAACATAAAGGATAACACAGTACAACTCAACAGAACAGTAAACTACAGCCTCCTAAGTGACCATGAAATTAAATCATCACCTCACTAAAACAGTTTAACAAAATCTGAACATTATAAACTTCATGAAGGAAAGATTCACTGCGGGGCTGTTGAGTGAGACTGCATCAGTTTTGGCTAAGTGTACCTAATAAACTGGCAACTGAGCATACAGGTGTCAAAATACAACATATGGATCAAGCTGAAAGATTTCTCCAAGGTATATAAATGTAAAAAAAAACAACACCTAGACAGATGATTTTTTAGGACATCTCCTTTTTGACATACCATTTTTCCAATTCCAAACAAGTTGTGTTGCCATATGTTTGACTGTTTATAAGTTGTTGGCACATAACCAGCAAGTTAATAAAGTATGTTTGTTGATACACCAAGAACAGCCAAAATTATATTGTTTTCAAGTAGGTTAAAGCAATGAGATACTACAAGGTATGCACTACATTTAACTGTGAACACTGATTTTTGCGTCACAAATCAAGATGAGTCTGATTTATAGCAATAAGATTCATACATGATGCATTTCCCTTTGGTGTAATGCTGACTGTGATGTATGTAATATAATAATTCCTGACAATGCTGATTTCCACCCGCACCGTGTACCTTTGACCCCCAAACAGATGACTGCTTCATGGTTCCATCTTCCTTTCTGAGGATTGCACAGGGCCATCGCCTCCTGAGACATTCCCGACATGAGACACTGTTAAATAACTCAGCCTTTAGGCTCACCTTTGGCCTGTCAAAGTCCCTGTACAGAGAGGGAGAGGGAGGAGGAGGGAGGAGGAGGAGGAGGGGGAGGAGGACAGGTTGGAGATACAATAGATAACAGCAAAGCAGTGGCAGGTGAGCTCCTCCTTTGGACTGGGACACTGAGCAGAGACGAGCTGGTGAGTTTAATTTCAAAACATTCTACTGTACTGTATATAGTTTTATTTTAAATTATGATCATATATCATATCCAACAGCAGTGGTTCCTCGCCTAGAGGTCGGAACCCCCACAAGGGGTTGCAAGATAAATCTGAAGGGTTGTGACATGATGAACAGGCAAGGAACCAGGAAAAAACATCTACTGTTTTATTTTCAATTTGTCTTGTAAATTACTGGATAATTTTACCTCTTTAGACCTCTAAAAATAAAGCAAAAGTTCACTTTTTGGTTGAACTGGTCACAAACAATGACAAGGGGTCGCAAGTAGACATAAGATCGTTTTAAGGGGTCACACAAGCCAAAATGTTTGGGTACCACTAACATGCAGTACAACATACATTTTTCTATATCTAAACATGGTGGATGAGTTCACTTGTTGAGGGTGAGCTGTAAACTTTTATGAAGGCAATATAGTTAACTTGAGGTTTTTTATATTATCTCATGTGTCTTGTAATTCTCATACTGGATCTATTAACCTTATAATCTCCGAAGCGCCCTCTTGTGGGTACATCTTTACAAATTTGCATTGTGCAACCAAGCGCTGTTCAAACCCGCATAACTTTCCAAAGGTACAAAGATGCTCAATATGGCTGAATTAGGGGGAAATGTGAGTAAAATTATGTATAGGACATCTACAATTTTGTCATAAAAACTGTGAATATTGCACTCATTGTAAGGATCAATTAGTTTCAGTTCAGTGTTGGAAAAGTAGATGTAGAGTTTTTTACTCTTTTTTATATACAGTTTATCCACTGGATTACAATAGTTTCTTTTATTTCTGTTAGTCTCTTGACATGTTTTTCAAATTACAGATTAACACACAAATGTACACAGAGGGAACACAGGAAGAGCGGTATAACTCAAACAGAACATTGAGTATGCTACATTAACTGTCAGTCGGTAGGCACATGCAGATCAGCACGCACACACCTGTCCACATATCAACACACACATCCTTTTACGACCTTCCTGTATGGAAATAACTAATAAGAGGATTACAGTGACATTCCTCACTGTGCACTCAAAGTCCAGGCTGCCTTTTAAAGGAGAATCAGCTGTGCCTGCTATTAACCATTAACTGCCACTAAAGCGCTGATATAGAAGATTAACTTTTCATCTGAAGCTATCAGCACTTCTACGGCCCCCTTTAGGTCTGGGGTTATGCGCTATTAAATGACTATGTTGACTGACAGCAGTGACAGGAAAAGGGGGAGACAGAGGACAGATTTTGAAGGTCATAAATACATCCAATAACTGCAGCTTTACTGAAGGGCGACACTGGCAAATTGAACATAGCACTTAGAGTATGTCGGTCTCTTGTTTATCTTTGTATATCACAGCCTCAAAGCATCAAGATGTCTATAGTCTACGTCACATATGTTAAGAGTATTTTCTGTATCATTACATTGATTTTGCAATTAATATAAACTAATTTGGTAATATTTGGAGATAAATGTGATGACTATATACAGCAAATTGTGTTCCCTTCAGTAAAAAATGCCACATCTCATAAAGGACATTGCAAGATATAATTTGTGATTGTGTGTACATGTTATTAACCCTGTGGTCCATGTTAGAACATGGCCAGGTACAAGCCGAGGGTGATTTCTCTAACGAAGAGGCCGAGTCATACATTTGGCTTCTACTTGAGGGTAGAGCATGGTGAGGAGGGTCACCTGATCCGCTGCCTGGAAACGGGAGGTCCAGCTGAACTGGCTGGCATGAAAGATGGAGACCGCATCCTGCGGGTCGGTGGAACATTTGTTGATGGACTGCCCCATTCAGAGGTAAGTAGGATGCAGAATTACTGCAGTGCATTAATTAAATCAATAATAACTGATAAAGACTGATATGGAGCCCCAAAAATGACAAAATGTCAAAGGTGATCAGACAAGTCAAAATATAACTGAATATATCAATAAATAATGCTGTTAGTTAAATAATCAATTAAATGGAGTGTAACAAGAAATTAAGAAGATTTTTACTTTATCACAAATCAGTTGATGAAATAAATTAAATTAAAATAATGTGTTTTCAGGGTCTTGGCACACATTTAATCATTTATCTGCTCCATATTTTCTCCATGCAACATTTCCTTACCCCATTTCAAATTTCCTACAGCTCATAATGAGATGGGCATAGCAGGCAACAAAGTTGGCTAACTAACACTACTTAGACCTTTTATTTTACTATATTTGACATTAAATCACACACACATCTACAAAATGTCAAGGATGACACAAATAATCCAAGACATTTACCACTGCGGTTCTTGATGAAGACAAGAGAAAATACTCATGAAAATGAAGATGATGTTATGAAGACAGAAGCATGCCGTCTGTGAACTTCTAAGTTGAAATAGCATTAACTAGAACTTTCTAAAATGTTTTAGCTACTGTTACAAGAGGAAACTTAGAAATGTTGCATGGGAGGAATATAGAGTAGATGAATTATTAAATGTATGTGAAGACCCCCCAAAAAACTAAGGAGTTGAAAAATAAAATAAGCTAGTGAAATATAAATAAAGGAATAAAATAAATTAAGTTGTGGTTTATTTACCAACTAATTGGTGGGAAAAGAAAACTTTTTAAAAGCTTTTTTACCAACTTATTGGAGGTTAAAGAAAAAGTATAAAGCTTTATATTTCTTTTTACACTCAATTTTAATTTTACAGTATTATGTATTGGGTTATTTTGACTGCTTTACTGCATTTTGTCAGTTTCGGGGCTCCATAGATTGATGGCATTATGCTGTGACAGGCATCTTTCTTAAAACCCTTCTGCTATGTGTTCCCCCGGGACAGGTGGTGGACATGGTAAGAAATAGTGGAACATCAGTCACGTTCCACATCCTGGATGAAGCTTCCTACAAGCAAGCCAAAGCTCAGGGAGTGAACCTGTCTGACCCTCAGGGCCCCCCCGTTGCCAATGGTGTGTCCAAACAGGCTCCAAAACCCAAACTCTGCTACCTGGTGAAGTCCAGCTCAGGCTATGGGTTTTCTCTTCGCTCAGTCAAAGGTGAGCAGAGGGGTCGGGGTTAGGGAATCACATTTTAACAACTGATAAAAAAGATAACCTTTAAAAAGCACAAAGTACGACATACATTTTTTTAAATGTTGAATACATCTACCTATGTGGGTGGAACTGGATGATAAAAAAGAAAATTTGATGCTGCGATTTATAACCTTTGATTTACTGAACTTGATGCATAAAATTATTTTGGTATCACTTTCTAATAAGACACCATTACAGTAAAAAGGGTTTATATATTGTAACTAAGGACTTTATTAATGGTTAAAAATGGTTTCCTATTTTATTTTTTATAAATCAGTAAGAAGTCATTAATAAGAACAACTTTTGGGTTTGCCAGATTGTGAAATCTCTCATTGGTTAGTTCATACCCTCCTCCAGAATCAGACTTTCTTTGTCTTACTGCATTTAGATCTCACTCATCAGGATGAGTTTTGCTGAGCTCCAGTGGTTTAACTTCTAACCTTGCTGCGGTGATGTACAGGTGCACTCCAGGACCTTATGACATCACTACTGGGTGTGGTTATAGGTGCAATTGCACAACACCCAAGTCTTGAAACTTTCCACCAGAGAGGGCAGTGAAACACTGCTTTACAGCCTGGTGTTACGTTACTCTTTAACTTCAACTTAACATTTACAACTGCAGACTTGTTGGATCGTTGGAAAAAGCCTTTCTTAATGACATATTAGCCTTATATTATTAGTTACATATTAACTATAGATATGGCTAAGTGATAAAACCCAACATTAATTAATCAAATCGGCAGATGTAAATGTTAACAGTTTGTTAAAAGAGCACTCCACCAATTTAGCATTGAACTCCTAAAAATGTCGGACTCACGATGGACAGATGGTTTTAAAAATTAACAAAAATCGTAGCAGAACCAGAGATATCGTCTTTTTTATTTCCCACATTATTTTTCCTTGTCAAAACCTGCCACCTACATTACCCACAATGCAACTCGACCACCGCCAGCTCAGTCAGAGATTCAGATGTGTCATGCTAGTAGCAGCGAATGTCGCTTCAAGCTGCTAGCAGAGGTGAGGAGCGGGCTACAGAGGTCTAAGCTCACGTCTTTCTAACTCTACAAGCCCAGATTTTTTTCATTTTCAAACTTGTAGTCTTCAGTCTTCTACCGACGTTGACTCAAGTGGCATCACTTGAGGCAATTTATCAGATTCCGCACAGCTCCCTCTGGAGCCACAAAAGGCTTCATACAACTTTTTTCATATATGCAGTAGTACTACCCAAGACCTGTAAACAGGCTTTGATGTGTAAAATCGTTGGAGTTTCCCTTTAATAAAGGTATTTTTGTTCAGTTGGTCTGCAGCTCTATTCTAAAAGGTCAGAGGTCAGACAGTCTGTTGGAGCAAAATGAAAGGCCATATTGGAGGAGGGTGAAAACCAGCCAAAGGGATTTGCACAACCTAATCCATAAAGTATTAGTAAATTCTCTATTAATGGTGCCTTATAAAGTGGTGCTGTTATTTTTATCAGAGTGAAGAGAACTGCCTCAGTAATCTCAGTTTGAATATTTTGTCTTTTTTCCATATTCACTCTAGGTGAGCAGGGTTTGTTCATGACAGAGGTGATCCCAGGAGGCGTGGCTTACAGGGCAGGGGTCAAAGTCAACGACCGTCTGCTGGAGGTCAACGGGGAGAGCGTAGAAGGCTCCACACACGAACAAGTAGTGGACAAGATCAAGCTGGCTGGCAGCAGCATCATGTTCCTGTTGGTTGACGGGGAAACAGACTGGCACTACAAGAGCAATCATATGAAGATTGGAGCGTGGTTAGCCACAGTCAAGTATCTCCCACACAAGCCACGCGCCATCGACATCACCAAAGGATCTGATGGCTATGGCTTCCTGCTCAGGGAGGAGCCCAGACAAACAGGCAAGGCCTTAATCAATATGTTAATATTACAAATAACTGGTTAAGAGGAGGCTGTGTTTTGACAGTGTGCTCATTAACTCCATGCAGGCCACTTCATCAAGGACATAAACAGAGGCAGCGCAGCAGAAAAAGCAGGTCTGAAGGAAATGGACAGACTTGTGGCTGTGGACGGCAAGGAGGTGGACAGCTGCAGCCATGAGCAGGTGGTGGACAGGATCAGGCAGAGTGGCAACAACTGCTGCCTCCTAGTGGTGGACAAAGACACGGACCAACTGTGTAAGCAGGTGAGTCTGGGTGCCACTGTCAAACTTCAACATAGACTGCAGACAACCTATATAACGTCATTGTTGTGTCCCTCACAGGGGAAAGTGTCTCCTATGGTTTTCTTGGAGGAAATGAAGGAATCCAACTCACCGCCCAGCTACATAGAGGCCATCAATTTACCTGCACCTGTCCGACCATCCCCATCTGTTCTGAGGAGGGAGGAGGAGCTCAAGCCTAAACTGTGTAAGATGGAGAAGACTTCAGCTGGCTATGGCTTTCACCTAAACGGCATCCAGGGGGTGTGTGGACAGTTCATCAAGGAGGTAAGAATTACAGGAATGCCCGCCATTTAATCATTATCATTTGAAATCTAAGTGGTAAGACACACTTTGTTCCAGGTGGTGAAGGGTGGAGCGGCTGACAGGGAGGGTCTGGAGGATGACGACATTGTGGTGGAGGTGAACGGAGTAAATGTGGAGCAGAGCAGCCATGAGGAAGTGGTGGAAATTATCCACGGCGGCGGCAGCTCTCTGGAGATGCTGGTGGCTAAAAGGAGCGTCTACGACCAACTCAAAGCACAAGGAGTGGCCATCACACGCCTGCTCCTCGGGGAAACATCTTATGCTCAGGTCCACTCTGCAGACACTCCAGAGGCCAGCAAGGAGGAGAGACATGAGCGGGAGGCGAGACCTGAAACCCCCACCAAGCCAGCAAGAGAGAGGGTGAGGGGTGGAATGCTGGTTTGTCTGTCGGTCCACCACTTTGGTCCAGACTGAAATATCTCAACAACTATTGGATTGGATTGTACAGACACTCATAGTTCCCCAGCAATGTATCTAAACTGACTTTTCCTCTGGGGCCACCATGAGGTTGACATTTGTGGTTTTGAGCCAAATGTCTTGCCACTTATTGGATGGATTGTCAGAAAAATTTCATACAGACATTTAGGTCCCGCTCAGGATGAATTGGAACAACTCTGGTGATCCCTAGATGTTTCTTTAGCACCATCACTAGGCCATACTTTTAATTTGTTCAATACTTTGGTTTATAATCAAATACCTGCAAAACTAACAACATTCCCATCAGCCTCAGCTGTACTTTGTGTTTAGAGCCAGTTAGCAAAAGTTAGCATGCTAACATAATAAACTAAGATGAATATTATATCTGATAAACATTAGCTTGTTAGCACTGTCGTTGTTAGCATGCTGATGCTAGCATTTAGGTTTAAGCACTGCTTAAACACACGAACACGCACCACCTGACTTTTCAGGCCCTTCAACTCCCTCAGTTCTTCTTGCCATTGTTGAAAAATCCATACCGATGTTGACTCCTGTTTGACCTCTTGCTTTATCCAACCTCTTTTTGGTCGTAGCCTTTTCTTCTTCTGTCTCTACTTTCTTTCTCTGCCGTTCTTGTGCAACTAGTTCGCTAGGTTTAGCCGCCTAGCCTTGTGGAAGACTCCGGTCATACACAGTGAGTTCAGGGTCAGAGTGCGCGCAGGTAGGCAGGTGTGTAGGTAGACAGGCAGGTAGCCCGTCCAATCATTTCATTCGGACTTAATGAAATGATTGGACAAGCTTATTACAGGCCTGTGACAGCCACAGACACCGGACTCTTTTCCTTTTTTTGTCAGAGCACTTGATTTATTGATTGCTGTCGGTATGTAAAGACAATTTCAACAAATATAACAAAAAATGCTTCTTAAAGACATTGCCTACCCTAGCTTTAAGCACAGTCTCACAGAGCCGCAAGCATGGCTGTAAACTCGTAATCTTGTTTATCGATGGTCATGTACTTGCTGAGTAAACGCTAGCATCGTAGCATATATCATGTCATTGCCGTATTTTTCGTTTTAACTAAAAACTGACAAAGAAAATATGTTAAATGTCTAAAATTGTGATTTTATTTTCCTTCTCTTCTAGACCTCATCTGCATCATCATCTTCATCTGAAGAGAGTATCGATGAGAGACTCTAAGAAGCCACAGACAGGACCCGTTTCCTGATTTGGCCTTTGTCAATCTAATGTTGATCAATTGTTCTTTTTTTAACAATCAGCTCTAAGGGCTTCACACATCCAATTAATGCCACAGGAGACAAAGAGATGAGGGAAGTACTGAAAAAAGATATGTCAATATCTCAATCATAGCAGAATAGTTGCATATATAAAAGGGCTCTGAACAAAACATGTTCCTGAATACTTTTATCTTCCTTTGATGCAAACAGTAGATCTACTCGTAGATGAGCCTGTGCAATGATCTGAGTAATGTCTTTCCCAAACCTGAGATTACCAATGCTACCAAGATAACTACAGCCTGCAGAACTTAAGCTAACACTATTAATGTTGCCACTAAATACTGTGGCCTTCCATGTATTTCTTTTCTCTATGCAAAGACTGCTGTCTTTATTTAATGTTCTAAAAAATGTAACTTTATTGTTCCCATTTCTAAATGTAACTAAATGAATGACAATTTCCATGAACACAAATAAATGAACACATACTATTTGAATTAAGCTTACTTTATGGTATATGTTTTTGTTCCCAATTAAATGACATATTTTGTTAAAAAATATCAGCTGCTTCAGGATGGAGATCACGAGTGATATCTTGATCTTTCCTTCATATAGTCCATTTACACCTCAGTGGCAGTGAAGCAGGGATGTGCCGTGAACAGTACAGCTCCAGTGTGTTCAGACAAAAAGAAAGTCAAGATCATTCTGGCCAAAATAATGAAAATTTAAAGAGCACAGAGAACAAAGTGTTTGCAATTGCAGGTGAAATTAAATTCCTAATAGTGATGTTTGTTCCGTAAATACTTTAATTCAAGAGAATCCACTTTCAAAGTCGTTTCCTCATGTGCTCCAATAGTTTCCCATCACTTGCATGAAACAATCAGCCATTCCTGATTCAGGAACAGGCAGTTCAGATAATTATATCCCATATAAAACATACTTGATTTCTGGATATCTCTAAATTCCAGATTCAAAGTCACCCCAGGGGTCAGGAGTCACGTCCAGGTGTGATGTAGGGAATCAGAGGGTCATGTGTTTCTCTGGTGCCTGCTTGTGGGCGAGATAAAGGAAGAGGATGCTGGACAGGGCGCTGACCAGGAAGATGACGTCAAACCAGCGGTGGTAGAAGTTGAACTGCAGCTCTCCCAGAACCTCTGTCACGATGGAGCGGTACTCCAGCGGCATGCTCATACGCATTAGCAATACGGATGATACAAAATACATCCCCTGGTGGAGTGAGGCAGACAGAGAGAACGTTTCAGTTTATCTGTTGTTTGTGGGCTGTGCTTTGTGTTACAAGACAACTACAAAGCAACACACTCACCATGATCTGAGCGAGGACGAGCACGATGACATTGGAGGACTTGCTGCTTGATATTGCATAGAAAAACTAAAAATATAAAAGCATTAAATGTTTGGTTAAATAAATGTACCATTCAAAAAAAAAAACATCTCAGAGATTTATTCACGTCAATCTGTAGCCATTTCAACATGTACCATGTGATAGTTTTACCTTAGTGAGGGTGATGAGTAAGCCGCGAATGGATGTAACGATTATTATTCCCACCAAGATGAAAGAGATGTGTTGGGACCAGAACTTTACCTGAGACGGGGAGAAAGAGAACAAAAGAAAAGCAAAGCAATGAAAAATTAAAATTAGTTGTAACGACAGAGAATGATAACTTTCAATCTGCATTCATCATTTATTCATTTCAATTTAAACTTAATGCCATGCTCTGTGAGTGTGAGCTATGAGAGCAAATAATTGTCTACGTGGGAAAAGATTGAAAGCCATCATGACCAGGTTCACTGCAGAGAAAACAGGCAGAGAGATGATAATGAGCCGGTAATTATCTTTACAGGAGGTCATGCAGTATGACACGTGACTATTTCTGCAGGTGTGAGTGTGTGTGGGGGTGTGTGTGTGTCTTACATCAAACTGGATGCCCAAGTAGTTCACTGTAATTTCAATACCCCTCGTCACTGGATCCGTCTTGCCAACTCGATCAAACACAATGTTTATTGTGGCCTATGATTTACAGGAGAGGGATTTTTAAAATAAACCTTTTTTAACTACATCTTAAAACAATAAAAAAAATTGTGATTATGTAACAGGGCCATAACACTCACAGTATCTCTGTGTGAGTGTGAGGGAAAGACACAATGCCAGAATACAATTGTGAATGTTCTCACCATGAAGATTTTCCAAACACAATAGATGGAGAAGAAGTAGCCAAGGAAATTGAAGTATTTCCCCTGGAATGTCTTTGAGTACTCAATTCGCTCCTAAAGATAAGGAAAGGTGGTGGTAAAGAACTAGCAAATCATTTACTATACATAAGCAATAGGAGTACTCAAAATGGGCGTAGTGTGCATAGATAAATGTGTGTCTGTAATGGCAGTTGGCAGTGGTTCTCATTCCAGGTGTCAGAGACTCCTGGTTTCAGTGTAAACAATGTAATCAGGCACTGATTTGAGTGAATATGTATGAACCATGTAATTAGCCAGGAGCAGACCTGACAGCATGCTATCAAACATTTAGAAACACTTTGATTTCTTTTCTTTTCTTAGGTCCTGTGATGTAATACTGCATGTGATGATATTAAGTGGCAATAAACCTGGTTCAAATTACAGTAGAAGAAATTCTGTACATTTTACATAGTGATTGAACGATGTTTAAATATAGGCATATGCATGGAAAATTATGTGTTTAGGTATGGGGTTAGAGATTGCTATGTTTAGCTAGCTTTGGTGTCGTTGAACGAGCATTAATCAGTATTATAGATATTACCAGTTAATCAAATGACTGTGTGTAATGTGAAAGGGGTCCCTCATAGTACCAGTGTGACAGAGAATTAAGTCTGCAGCTTTACGGAGCTTTTTACCCAATTGTTTTGCTTTTAAAGTACTTAAAGTACTGTACGGTTGAGTCTAATCAACCCCTGCAGGGAGCCATTTTCAACAAACAAGCTCTGACTAAACCACTGTACGCTACCCAGACCCAGATATTGGAGGAGACCAAACCAGAGCCAAAAGGCCAGTAAATACTGTA
>NTHP01000042.1:180562-239868 GCA_003416845.1 Oplegnathus fasciatus | reverse complement strand
TATCTAAAGGCAGCTGTGAGGTCAGGGTAAGGATCTGGAGAAAATGTTAGACATCACTCACCTTTGTCAAGAAGAAAGGAATTAAGTGTACACATGTCAGTTATGTCTCTTTTACTCCCCCCCCATGACATATGCTTTTAACTAGCTCTGTAATCTTTGACTGGCTCGGGCCTCCCTCAACTGAGGGGGTAGGGGCAGGACAAACTACAAACACAAACAGAGGTGCAGAGCAACTGAAGGGAAACACAAACAGGCATCCACACCTGTACCCAGGTTCACAGCTGCTAAAGCTCCAAACTGATAACATTCAGCAAGTGAGAATTTGTTTTGGGAGACAGCCCCTTGTTGACTGATTCTCAGGAGGGACAGACGGTCCCTAGGATTATAATTCAACTAAGCCTTCACAGGAGTCATAAAATAGTCAGAGCTATTACCTGTGCAAGTCAAGACACATACAACAATTAAAGTGTGCTTAAACCTGTAATAACAGATTTTTTTGGCCACTTGGGGGCAGTGAAAACAAGTTGTGAACACAACATTCACCACATTTTGAGTTGATATGGCGAACTTGTTAGCAAACAGTTGCTTATTTATACATCCAGCAGTTACGGAGCAACATGATCAATCATTTGTAAGTCCAATATTCTAGCTGTGTTTTTGGTCTCTACCAA
Source organism: Oplegnathus fasciatus (assembly GCA_003416845.1). Taxonomy (NCBI): domain Eukaryota; kingdom Metazoa; phylum Chordata; class Actinopteri; order Centrarchiformes; family Oplegnathidae; genus Oplegnathus; species Oplegnathus fasciatus. Next base: position 239,197 of record NTHP01000042.1, on the reverse strand, counting down.
CTCCAGGGGAAAATATTTGGTTCATTAGCTGCTAAATTCTCCACTATGTTCACCGGCTAGTCACTGTGTCTGTCTGCTGTTTGGTGCTGAGCGGGTTACGTTCAGTGCGGTTTTAGAGCTTTTTTGCAGAAAACAGCTGCCTGCTGCAGCTTAAAACGATGCTAAGAGAGCAGTTAGAGTGAACCAAAATAGTAAAGTTGTGGACCGCACAGCTAAACAATGACCTGAAACTCGGTACATAGCTCCATAAAGCCGAGGGGAGCTGCAGATTCAGGTGATAATTCTCTGTAGGTTCATCACTATGAGCAACCCCTTTCATAGTTAATATACCATTATTATAAAAATATTGATTGTAGCCCCTTTAAGACAAAGGGAAGCATCACTCTGAATGGTTTTGATGTGTTTGGATTTGGAAGGTAAAGCTAAATGGGCAGTTATAATAGGCTAGACCTAACTAGCCAGAAGGTCACTGTTGCAAACTGGCCAATTTAATTTCTTTTAAATATTAAGCAGTCCATATTATAAGCTAGAAAAGTTTATTTGTTCAAGACTTAACTTGCAGGGTTTCCATCATAGGTTTTTTTATTATCCATCCACAGAACCTCATTCAAGATTATAACCTGCATGGTCTTCTGTATTTTTGTTTTTAATTCACTCTGTTTTTATTCATAGTTAAGTGGAACATAGTGTGATTGTGTGTGTGCATGCACATGTGTTACCTTGGTGGCTTGCAGGTCCACAGTCTCAAGAAAGAGTTGTCGACTCAGCTCCTCTAGAGCGTCGACCTCCTGCTGGATCAGAGAGAGGTCTGGAGGGAAGAAGTCAAGGCTGACATCTACTACAAACACTGTAGACGATTAGTACATATGGTAACAGCTAAATAAAAGTTTTATTGCAATCATATTCAGCATAAAGGATACTTTCGCTGCCTGTTTGTGTGGAGGTAACACTCTTGATCATGCCCCAGAATCCTGTCTGTTTGTTCTGGTCTTCCCCTCGCTGGTACATCTGCCTCCGTGTCATGGCAATTCTACACGCACAGAGCAAATTGTAGTGGCCCATTTATTAGTTTTATTAATTTTTATAAAAAAGAAAGTCCTTTTTTGTTTTACTCACCGTTTCTTCTTGCTGACAATCATGTCCATAGTCTGGAGCAGCCGCCTCTCCAGAGCAAGGATGTCACTATCTGTTACATTTCTATGAAAACAACAAAGCAGGAGGAATCAAAGCGATGCATGTGTCATGCAACGGGATGCGATTTGGGAAAGTAATGTCTGATGCATAAACATACAGACTCAGATCAACAGGCTGTGTGATACGAGCTTACCTGAGGAAATAGGACATGTACGTGTAGGGACAGTTGACCGCACCAAACCCGGACAACAAAGCCATGAGTGTGACTCCGATCACACCGACACGACTGATAAGCTGCTCAATTGACAGGATGCCTAAAATAAAAACAACAACAGACTGAAAACAGCGACACCATTGTTTGAACAGTCTTTGCAGACTCTCATATTATGAGAAAAAAGACATCCGCATTCATACACAAGCATCAAGGTGCCCAGAGAGGAGAGGAATGCACACTCACCATGTTTTGGACTCAGGATGGGGAATGGGTCTCCCAACTTCCAGAAGAAATACATGAAGGTAAACCACACCATACAGGCGAACAGAAGTCTCTGTCTCTGCACTACACAGACACAAAGCAAACAGCTTTCTGTGACATAATGTGTGAAATAACATCTGTAAGAATCATCATTATTTCTTGGTTACAGTATTTTTTTTTTTTTGAATACTCAGCTACTCAGCTATACTTACACAGGCGTATGTTGCTGACAACAAAGTAACCAATGTAGAAAGGCACCACAAAGATTAGGACCAGCAGTATCACATACAGATTCAGCTTCCAGTGGAAATACCTGGAACTGTGGCAAAGACATGAGGGTTAAAATTGTTCATATGCAATAAGCTGCAATAAAACACAGTTATATTCCACAGAAAGTGTACTTACCTACTACTTAAGGCACCCAGAATCTCAAAGATGATGAGCTCAAACATGGTACATGAAAAAGCAAACGTGATAGAGAAAACCACCTGGACAACGTACTGTCGCACCTGTCAACAAACACAAAAAACAGCCAAGACTGTTAGCACAGCGGACTTCCGCTGATTGATCTAGGCCTACAGCTCTATTGGTTATGACCAAGTGAAAATGCACTTTGGATTGGAATCATTATCACGTACAGTACAGTGGTCAACACATCCATCCTAATGGTTGTTAGTAAATAAATGCTTGCGATAACACCGTACCTCATAATCTTTAAACAGCTGCCGCATGAAGAATAACCAGCCAAATCCAAAGAACAGCACCTGTGTCGAATTTAATGGGAATTGTTTAGAGGAGGCAGAGAAGGAGAAGAGTACATTGTCACTTTTTCAATTAGGAAGTGCTGAATTGCAAAAACTACACCTTTTCTATCTGAGTTTCACAACAGGTCTGAGTAAATTATGAGACCAAATTAGCAAAAGATCTAACTAGAGCTGTCACACCGTCATGGCTTACTGGGACACTTGAATAGAACATCATTAATGTTATTAATTAATTATCAATTAACACCTGTGCTTTTCCCATCATAACAAGTTAAAATGTCTGCTGTGAAAAAAGGCCTATTGCTTACACGCACTTCTCAACGCTGCCAAAATACACTAATGCAACCAAAACACTGAATACATGCTTCAACACGGAGTCATTCTACCATTAGCAAATGATCCGTCTCCCAATAAGAATCCCTAGTCCCTCATTACACAGTGACCTAAAAAGCATAGACCACAGTGAGCGTCACAATATGTATCACCATTGTCTTTGAAAACATAATTCGACATTACATTACAAAACAAAAATGGCACTTCTTTACTGTATGGAACGTGCTACCTGATGGAACAGTACTTTTGCTAGTTTTGTGTTGAGTATTCCCAAATTGCACAGTTGATGAGAGTTATTTCAGTAAACTTGTTTATGTACAATAATCTGATAGTTACCAAGTTTTACAAATACATAGCAATACTAGTAGCTAAACCCTATTGCATTTGGCCACCTATGTTCATTCTTGCAATACACTAGGAATCAGTCTGGTAGGTTTTATTTACGTGTACAGCAAAATATAACAGAAAAAAGCTGTCTAATTTCATTTTGAGCTATGTTAGGTTGTAAACTTAAATGTAATAACTTATAAAATTGTATGTAAACATTAGAGCTGTAACAATTAGTCGATTAATTGATTAGTTGATCGACAGAAAACTAATCAGCAACTATTTTTGATTTTTTTTTTTAAACTATTTTGATAATCGACTAATCATTTAACTTATTTTTCCAATTTGATTGTTCCAGGTTCTCAAATGTCAAAATTTGACCATTTTCTTGGTCTTGCATTATAATAAATAGAATATTTTGGGGATTTGGCTGTTAGTCGGGGGAAAACCAAGACATTTGATGAGGTCATCACACACTGTGATGGACATTTTTCACTGTTTTCTAATGTTTCATAGACCAAACGATTCATTGATTAACTGAGAAAATAATCGGCAGATTAATCGATAACAAAAATAATCATTATGCTAGATGCAGCCCTAGTAAACACGTGCTAAATGTACTGTTAATACACAGAGAGCTGCTCGAGTTTTAGTAAGAAAACAATGAATACATTTTGTGTCAATGCAATAAAACGTTATTCACAGTTTGATCCACATAGACTGCTGTCCTGCTGACTGTGTGAAGAGTTTTGAAATAGTGACCTCAGTATTGAGAAATGGGTGTGATCAACTGTAAAAACATGTTTTGAAGATGTCTTCAGCCCTTTCAACTTAGATAGAAGACATTAAAACTTCCACAGGCAGCTGCAGTTCATGGTAGTCGCAGAGCCACGTAGATAACATTTAATATAACGTTAGCTTACAACACCCGCCGGATATAAAGAAATACAACTTGTTGACTTTACCAACTCGTCATTACCTGTGAGGTGAACATGATGACTGAGTCCAACAGAAACGACATGATGATGTCTGTAAAACAACCTTTAGTCCACCAAAAAACCGACCGTACAGGTGAAGCAGCGCCGACGACAGTTTCAGTTCATGCTGACATGAAAAAACAATCAGGCTTGAAATGTTTGAAATGTTTGCTGTGTTGCTAATGAGCTCATTTTAGGCGTATTTGTTGTTCAGCTGTCAAGCTACAACGGTTGGCCATGTATGTACGTCATCAAGATGAGTCCGACAAATACACTTCCGTCGCAAAACTGTGACGTCTCACAAAAAAACTGATATTAATCGGAAGATTCATGGAGTTCATAATACTTTAACACATTTCTAAATATAATTATGATGCTAAATTATGAACTTGTTTTTTTATTTAACGCTGTTTAAAATGTTTTGCGGGGTCGTTGTAGTTACCATGTTTACCTGCAGAGGGCGACAGAACAACTGGCTGTTTTTGAATAGCACCACTACTATTACTACTACTACAGCAACAGTTAATACTACTACTACTACTACTACTACTACTACAGCAACAGTTAATACTACTACTACTACTACTACTAATAATAATAATAATAATAATAATAATGGAATATTAATGTACTTACTTACAATGTTAATATACTTTTACTCCACTACAGTTCTGTGATCATTTTTTTATTTTTCAATACTGGAGGTTAGATTGAGTATGGCAGCAAATCGTCAGCTTCTGCATACATCTATAACACAGGACATGGATCATTTTAACATAAGTATACAAGCATGGTACTTTATCCACGTATATTATGACATTCATCAACTCTCTTATTTGCCCCTCTAGTCTTCCCCCTCCTCCCTTCCCCCAACCTGGATGGCACATGGGTAAAATAACCCAAAAACAGCAAGACTGAAAAATAGAAAAGTAAATAAATAAAGTATGTATATACTCCTCAAAGTTCAAAGAAAACTGATGGCATTGTTACTTTGTAGATGAGCTCATGAAATGTTTCTGTAAAATATTTGTCTTTGTCTTTAAAAGGCCCTGAAAATCTATTTTCTCAATCAGCCTCTTTATTTGAGCGGCGGAGTCATTTGAACACATTTCCTGCAAGAGTTTTTTGCGACAGTTTTGGTTATTTCACATGAGAATTTTTGGGGGTATTTTTTGTTTTATTTGAACTCTTATCACTGGTTTGAAGTTGAAGGGGTTATTTGCTGATGTTACCAGGCCACCGTTAATCTGATCAAACTACATCCACACAGTCCTGATGAAACAGATTATTTGAGTTTTTGAGTGTTAAAACCTAAATATATAGTAACTAATAATGTTTTTACTGAACATTAAATCTGATTTGTTGTTTATTTAGTCATGCATTTTTTATGTTACCAAGAAACGTTATTTATTATTATTATTATTATTATTATTATTATTATTATTATTATTATTATTATTATTATTATGTGGTGCTTTTTGTGTGTCTTCATTGCGTTTTATAGTTTGAAGGTTCTGAGTCATCTGAGACGAGTAATTTTTTGATACCTGAGTACACTACAACAAATGCTTGTTTAATTTTGCTCAAATGCTACAACAATAACGTTTTTAATGCATACATTTCACATAAAACACATTTTTGTAATGTTTATTTATTTTATAATGATTTATGTTTTTCTCCTTATAAAATAAAAATGAATGATGAACTTCTAATGAATTATTCTCACCACATTCTGCAACATGAGTCTAAATCTGGCCTGAAGCCATTTAGCAACAAGAAAAACATAGTTCAACGTTTGCAAGTAATGTAGCAGGGGAGGAGCAGAGTAGGCTGCATCCACAGGACAGGACAGGGCAGGGCGTAGAAACAGGAATCATGGAATCAAAAATCTTCACTGAAATCTCCACCTGTCCCACAAAGCAATGCAAAGTAAGTGACACTAGAGGGCGTTGTGAGCCCAAAACAGAGCTGTGGCTTTGCCCAGACTCCGAACTCCACACAACATCCAGTGAACAGAAGTTGGGAGCTGCCGCCGGCTGGTGTTCATTGTGCAGCTGGTGCGCAGAATAGAAAACACTCGGATGAGTAAAAATAGTTTCTCGCTCGTTCTGGAGTGATGTTTGAAAAGGCTGCTGGGTCATAAGGACGGGCAAGATGTTGCAGAGGTAGAACATCTTCAACTGTTGGATTTTACTTTTTGCATGAGGACAAGTAGAGGTGAGTGTCTCAGTCTCATGGGTGTTTAATGTGTATGATGTAGGGAATAGAAAACATATGACACATAAGTTAGTCCTCTTGATTAACTACAGGTTGTCTCATTTGAGCAAAAAATGTGGAACTTTTATATAACTGCTGTACATATTTGGTGTGTAATCAGCAATAATAGGTTTGTATTTATTTATTAAGTTCACTGCAAGTTGTTTGTTTGACACTTGAATACCCCCTAGAATTAGTTTAATCAGTGATGTGGCAGAAAAATCTGTTCAAATGTTTAAAGAACTCTGATAACTTACTTGTGGTCTGAAAATCTTTGTACTTTGGATGTTACAGCACTTGAGGAAATTATTTAACACTGCATCGCACTGAATAGTTTAAATGTGCTCGTAAGCTTCTACTGTAATAACTACAGGAGCTGAATTGGCTCTGGGAGTTGACATAAACTGGGTCTTTCTGTAACACAGTTGGATCACCGGTGGTATAAATTTCAAGAGAGGTTGAGTTCACGCTGGGCTGACTGATAACTTAATAAATGTCTCCATGTCTCAGTACCACTCTTCCTTCTCCCTGTTAAATGAGCAATGAAGAAGATGATGATCCAGGCCTCCTGTAGGAAAGGTCTGCAGATGTGTTTACTCCTACTGATGGTGGGAAGACTGCAGGGTGAGTGTCATCCATAGATGGAAAAACTAAACTCGAGAACTCACGTCACACCAAGTTATAATGTTTTTTTTTATATTGGTGGATGTTTCAGGCAGGGTAACAGCACCAGAGCGTCTGGAAGCTCCAGTGGATAAGCCCTTCACTCTGACCTGCAGTGTTTCAAGGGAACGAAGTGAGTCTCTGAGGCAAGTGCGTTGGCTGGACGTCCAGAACCAGACCCTGCTGAGCTACCAGCCCGGACAAAGAGACAGCGTGAGTGGACAGCAGCACGTGGAGCTCGCTTCCTCCCCAAAAGACACCTCGGCCATCACCATCCGCAGGGTGGGCTTCCGTGACGAAGGCTGCTACACCTGCATCTTTGACATGCATCCTTCCGGTTCAAAGCAGGGACAGACCTGCCTCACTGTTACTGGTGAGTAAGACCGTTAATGACAGCAGCTTTGTGTTTATGAACTTATGTACCTCTAACCCAGAGACTCCTTAGGATCACTCTGGTGGGTGCAGTTCAGCTTCATGCAGTGTGTTGTACTGATAAATACGGTTTAACAGATAGTGATGTGAACAAATGAATCATGAAATTACAATTAATATATTGCACAACTGGTAAATGTAATTTTAGAACAAACACGTGCTAAAAATGCTTTTTTAAAAAGATATAGTATATTAATATCTACTCCACATCCTAATAATTGGATTTGGACTGTAATGACATGCTGGCCTGTGAGAGAGCTAGAAATGCAGTGATAAAACAAAAACAACAAAGATGTGGGTCTCTGACATATATTCAACCCCGACAGGAGAGATTTAGATGAAACACGAGTTTGTTAATCTATGACACAAGCCAGGAAGTGACTCTGCTATTGTGACACAATTATGAACCAGGTGGGAGGAGGCCAGGTTGAGTAATGATCATGGTGACACACTGAGGGGAGACTGTATTATACTGATACTGTATCTCACCCGTAGATATAAAATCAGCTCAGTGAAACTTGATGGAAACAAAGTGTGTATGGCTCCTTTTAAATGAGCTGAATCTATTGTATTAGTGTTAATATTAGATTTTATTTAGAGAACTGCCAGCGGTGGTGCGTTAGCAGCCATTTTGCCAACAGTTTGTTCATACCTCTGTAGTTCTTTTCACCAAGTGGGAGATAACGTCGGTGGCAGAGATTGCTGATATTGTCAGATGCTTATGTGAACGTCTTTTTTTGCATCCCCTGTTAAAATTAAACAAAATCAATTCTCCAGTGGACTCCAGGGACAGGTACTCCTCCCTACAACCTGAATATCAGCTGTGGGGATTTACTGAGAAAATATGTGAATACAGATGTCCCTAACCCCTGAACACAAGTTGATGAGCCTGTTGAGCCTCAGCCAGTCATGTTAATAAAAAAGCTGAGGAGCAGTGGGAGAAGGAGGGCTTATATTTCTAACCAGAAACAGCTGTTGCAGATTCCAGTGACTGGTTTCTGTTTGGGTGCCTCGTATTTCTGAATATTATCATTGTCCTGTTTTTCATCTTCTGTCTCCCTGTTCTTTTTCCTCATCTTTTCCCGTCATCCATCATTCTTTCGCTGGATGGTGGGCTCTTTTTACTCCCAGCGCAAGTGACTGTTGACAGCAACAAGACAGCAGTGAGCGGCAAGAGGGCCTCCCTCTCGTGCTCCTTTGGTTTGCCTGAAAAGGTGCAGCAGATCATATGGAGACACACGTCTGCACAAGGAGACTCCACAGAGGTGGCCTCCTTTGCAAAGCGGAGCGACCCCATGATAGAGCCACCGTACCAGGGGAGAGTCTGGCTAAGTGCCTCCCTGTCCGACAGTCAGCTCACCATCCAGCCTGTCGCTATCCAGGATGAGGGCTGCTACACCTGCCTGTACACCACTCATCCCGACGGGCCAAAGAGCTCCACGGTTTGCCTCGCTACCTATGGTAAACATCTTTTTCCCTCCTGTTCATACTGGCTGTAAATTGATCCCTTCTTAGTGAAACTCCAATGTGAGCAATGGCGGACAAAATGCTTTTTCTGTGTAAAAAAGTTCTTTTAAAAGTAGTAAAGTTCAGCATTTTGGGAAATGTGCTTTTTCACTTTCTTGTCGAGAGTTCAAGAAAAAGATTTATACCACTCTCATGTCTGTACAGTAAATATGAGGCTACCACCAGCAACCACTTAGCTTAGCTTAGCATAAAGAGTGGAAACAGGGGGAGACAGCTAGCCTGGCTCTGCACAAAGGTAACAAAATCCAACAAAAATTCCCAAAATGTCAAACTACTCCTTTAAGTTCAACTGAAGGTAATATGTGTCTTTTGAGGTCTTAGTTATCAAGTCCTCCTGGCGGTCACGTGTCGGTTTACTGCTGGGTTTTTTACACGTGTTTTGTACACGTGACTACCAGATCATAACCTTCCTCAAGTTAATATATGAAACAAACATAAATGCCATATTTCCATCATTATTTTCTCGTAATTTGGTTAAACTTGCATAAACGCTGCTTTTGGATGGAAACCTAGCTACTGTCTACGGAAACAAGAAGAGAGACTTTTGTACTAAGACTGACATTTAGGAAGGTACCCACTTGATCTGGCTGACTCAAACTACTGAAGCTTCCTGAAGAAAAAACAGAATCCATGCCTTAATCTCGAAATACAGTTTAGGCTGATGGGAGCTCATTTGTTAGTTTTTGAGTTATCCTTTGTTTAAATTAAGTGTTGGACAAGTAGAAAGCTTGACTCGTTTGTGGCACTAGATGAATTTGTCCAGGGATCAACAAAGCTATTAGAAGTCTAGTCTGGGGACCATGAATGTTTGTATCAAATTACACACTAAATTTCATGGCAGTCTATCAAATTGACATATTTTACTCCGGATCAAAGTGTTGGACCAACAGACTGACCCACACTTCCATCCCTAAAGCCATGTTGCAAAAATCTGACATTCAGGGCAGATAAATGTATTTGTTGCCAATGCTGTTGTTACAGTCATCCATCTTTTGCTGCTTTTTCACAATAGTGTCACGTTTGTGTTAAACTCACTGGCAGATTTTTTCTTTTTTATGTGTTTTTGATATCACTTTTTTATTGTGTTTATTGTATTTTATTTATTTTTTACTTACACATTTTTGCAGGACTGTAGTTGTGAGTGAATATGTCGGAGCAGGGAAGGAGTCAAACATGTGTGCACGAGTGCAAAGAGACTTTGAGTCTGTTGGAAAGACAGGTACCCCTGGGATTTAGACAGGAATGTTGATCTTTTCTTCCTGATTGTAGCTGCTGAATGTTTTTATGATACAGCAAGGCTAAGCTGTCGGCTGATTTGTTAACACACGGACACAGAACAGTGTGTCCATGTGAAGAATGGACCATTCGAAAGAATGATGGAGGCAGGGAGTGAGGTCCTGATGCATGACTGTGTCAGTGTTTGCAGCAGACAGTGATTCCCTCTGTGCTTTGTCCCTTTCTCTTTTTGCTCATTTGCTTTCCCACTTTTCTCCCGTTCCCTTTCTCTCACAGTTATCTCAACAAACAGATGTGCTTTTGTTTGAAATTGAACTGTACAGTACAGTAGGTGTTTCTGGCAGTGAGGCACGATTAGCATTAATGTTTTTTTTTCTCGTTGTTTTAGTGCTGCCAACAGTCTTCCACCCCCATCCCACTCTGGATGATGCGATGCCCCCTCCTTTACTCCCACTCTCACACATACTGTCCACAAACAGTGATAGCTAAAACACACAAATGAACATGATCTCACAACATGATAAAAACAACAGAAGTAAGTCATAAAAATAATGGAATTAAATGATTTCTAAAACATGATACTAGGTTTAAAATTTTAAAAAATGTAAATTGCTGGAGCACTATGTTAAAATAAGAGAAACATTAAAAATGCACAATAATTCAACTGCACTGCAGAGGTTAAAGCGATCAAAAAAGACTGCCCGTGGGCTCAGTTTTGCATGCAATGAAATGACCACATTAGATGTCAAAGGTGTAAGAAGAATTACAATTCTTTACTTAAAGGTGTAGTCTATGATTCTGGAGAAAGCTTGTTGATATTTGAACTCAACAGGTAAACAAATACACCCCTCTCTTCAGTGCTCCTTCAAACTTGCGCGAGTAACGCACAGCACTAGTTTGTTCTGCGCATGAGCACGAGTTGTGTCATATTATACCAAAATGTTTAGTGGAAATGCAGCTAAAGCGTCGGTATTTGACAACCTGGGTTGGTGGGTCTACCCGAGTCACTCTGTTTGTTTCCCGTTTACAGAGCCAGGGCTGTGTATGAATACCAGACTGTTTTTTTCAGCGCGCACACACAGAACGGAAAGCTAGCGGACAGATAGGAAGGAGATATTCACTGAATTTGACAAAAACTGTTTTGGATTAGAATCGTAGACTACACCTTTAAAGTGGCAATAATCTATGTTTTTTTTATAATAACAATGTATCAAATGACAATGTGAACATGTTAGAACAATGTGATAATGTGAAAGGGGTCGCTTGTAGCGATGAACCGACTGATAATTATCACCTTAATCTGCAGCATCCCTCTGCTTTACAGAGCTTTAGTGAGTTTCAGCTCATAGTGGAGTATAAAGTACAATATTTTCCTCTCAATTGTAGTGAAGTAGATTTATAAAGTAACATAAAATGAAAAAACCAATGTAAAGTAGAAATACCTCAAAATTGTACTTAAATTTATAATTTTCATTTACATTTTCATTTAACTAAATGTCTGTTAAGTCACTATCTTTCGCCGAATGAGGTAACACAATGGTGATTGAGCCTATGATGAAAGCCCTTGCATTTGCAGTATTATGACCCGGGTGTCGGCAGCGACTTTCCCGGAAAAATCACAAGCGGCGCACAGTTAGGCTTTTAACAAGGCTTTTAACGCAACAGACTCGCTCTTCATCTCACCTGTGTGTGAAACAGCGTACTTTTCTTTCTGGTCTCTGCTAGCGTCACAAGTAAACGGTTGCTATGGCCAAACAAACAAAGAAAAGATTGATGACTACAGACGATGGAACTTGAAAACTGAAACTGAAGTGAGGTCCAAAAACACACCTGCAATTACCGAATATCGCCATAAGTGTCGCGAAAGACAACGAAATGAAAATCTTTGAGATTATAACTAACTTTAAGCACAGTACTTGAGTAAATGTACTTACAAATGAAGTAATTCCTTTGTTGGGAATTAATTCACATTTGTGTTTAATTCCTATAATTTAAAGACTTTCCTTTAAAGACATAGGTCTATTTAAAGTTAATATTCAGGGGGAAAATACATTCTTCAAATTGTGTTCCAGAATAAAAATAGAAAATGTATTACAAATGTGGTATAAAGATATGGGAAAGCAATGAAAAATTGTGCAATTTAATTTTAGATAAGAGCCAAATTTCACACCAGCTTTGCGGTCGTTCACAGGGCATTATGGTTTGGATTGTTAGAAGAATTCTTTTCCTGTTGTGGTTTGACCCACCCTGAAATCTGATACAATCCAAAGCAATTGTGGGTGAAGTTCACCACCTAGAACTCTGAGAAGACGCTGAAACTATGAGGGCTAAATATCTGTGGCTAAACGCGTTCTTGCCAACACAAATGTTCTCGGCTCCAGTGCATCACATTCCTCGCTCAGCCCCGAGAACAGAGAATTGAAAACAGCCAGAGATTTGCTTATGGATCTTACAGTAAGTGTGCAGGAATCCACATACCTTAGCTGATCCAAAGGCTTCAAGGTTTCTCCCAGGTATCATCTGAGCAACTTACCCAAAGACACTTTGAAGATATACAAATAAAAACTGAACTTCAATCTGAATTTTGGCCAGTTTTTGGATTAAGATAATACGTTTCCAGTGCATATGCCAGTTTCCATATTTCATTTAGTGTTTCATCATTATGTGATAACATTTCCAGAGTTTTCTGGCTTGTGTATTTCACACACAGCACAAGAGAACAAAGGAAGAATAGATTTATGCCTAGTGCATTTCAGTGAACCTGTTGCATGTGCCAATACATCTATCGCAGTATGAGCTTGTTTGTGTGTAAACATGTGCCAGTGCTCTATCCTTTTTTGTTTGTTTCTCCCAGTGCTACCCAAACCTCAGGTGAGCTACAAGACCACCTCTCCAGGTGTGATCGAAGCCAACTGCACCTCAGTGTCGCGCCCCCCGGCAGAGATTGTGTGGAATGTGGAGAGGGACAACCGCACCATGGGCCCCCCTGTGACGACACAGCTCCCACAGGGCGACGGGACCACTCTGGTCATCAGTACACTGACTGTCCGATCGGGGCTGCTGAAAGACGTGTCCGTCAAATGCTTGGTGCACCACAAAGGGCTCGAGTCACCGATTGCTGTATCCATGAACACTAAAAGTGAGTTGGTGTCAGTGAACCTTTGCTTCAATGAGATACTTCACCTCAACATTTTTGATAGCATTGTGTCTTCATTTTTTCTGGCATACTCCAAAGTAATGTATTACATTTTACTGAATCTTTGCCATATGATGAATATGTTCTTGTATGATATATATTTTTTTCCCTTTCCATAGAGCCATGTTTTGTCCTCTACATTATATAGGACTATCTAGATAGGACTGTGTAATCCAGCTGTGCTCTGACAGGTCCAGTCTGAGAGTAGATCTTAATCATGCAGACCATAACCACCCGAGTGATGTTTTTGTCTATATTGCTTATTTTGCTTTGTGATGTTTATTTGACAATGCCTGACGGAGATCTCTGTTAGATCAAAATGTTGCTCTGTTAAATTGAATTTATCGGAAGCCACAGTATCAGGACAGTGTGTGGATCTTTTATCTGACTTTTGCCTTCAGATTATAAAGGAAAGCCATGATTCCTCTGCTACTTCTATTTCTCAAATGAAGAATTTCCCCTGTACAATTATTTCTAAAATACAGTATATTGTATTATATATATTACATATATTTTAAAATATGTTTAACTAAAACAGGGTTACGGTTTAATGCAGCTAATGATGGGCAGTAAGGATTGTCATGGCTTTAGTTTGCTGATAACCTTTACATGGGTCAGGAGTACACACATTAGAGAAATCAGATGGTACACTAACACTGTAAATGAAATCTCAAATCTAACCAGTGATGGCCCATAAAAGAGAGGCAATGTCCGGACTAGCACAGGCCTGACAGTACAGTACACAACACACATACCAACATGTGCATTCAATCTGGCCTCTGCTGGGCCAAGATTTACACACTGTAGTTTATTTTTAAAAAATGTGTGTCTTTCTCCCTCCTAGTTGGGACGGCTCTCACCATCCTGATCTCAGTCACTACAGTGGCAGCCCTGTTGGTCATGTCCCTCTGCTTCTGCCTTTGGAAGTGTTTCCTGCGTAAAGAAGGTGAGTGGCATGCCGGTTGTATATTTATCTTGCCAAATGTCATAATCTGATACACCTGATATCTACACACCCTTTGAGCCACTTGCAGTTAAATACAGATGTGCAGAAGACAGTGGTGAGAAAGAAAGAGAAAAGAGAGACATTTTGATATAAAAATACTACAAATACTATTTCACTTTAAGGTTATGTCAAGTGACTTAATCAGAGATTGGTTTTAATTAAGCTGGGAATGTTGGCACAATGTTGCTCTAATGGTTTATTTGGGAAACTTTATGCAGATTTCTGTCCACGCTACCCTCATTCTCTCAAACTTAAGAAATCATTTGAAGTTAATTTCATTTGTGGGGCTCCCATTGTGGGTTTTGGCAAACTGCCCAGTTGTCTACAGAAACAGTGAAAAGGAACAATGGCACACTATAAACACTGTTGCTATTAAATAGAGGTCAGAAAGGCAAGTCTCAGAGGGCAGAAGTTGTGTCCTGTCTCAGTTATGCCCTGAGATTTTGTGAAATGAATCAAGAGGCGAAGTCATGTCGTCACGTCCGGGCTAGCCTCTGTTCCACTAGCTTCTGAAGCTTGTTTCTGGGGTTTGCTTTTCATATTCTAAGACAAATCACCTTCCACTGCAGCAGTTACTATAATAAATTGAATCTTTCGTGATTTTAACAAAGTTAAACAATGTTTACTTTGTGAGCACAGATAAAACTACAGGTGCGGCAGCACAATACAGCCATTTCAATTTCTTTTCAACTTTTTTCTACCTGCACTCCATCTGCACTTTATTTACACATCGAATCAGTGTTTTCTGTCTGTGCATGAAGGAAATCAACCATGGATCAGTATAGTAGTGCTAATTGTGCAATATGTATTGTACAAAATTAGGAATATCTGCACAACAGCCGAAGCAGAGTTCAAACTGGTGCCTTAATGGACCGGACAACTGAGACAGGATCTGATGTGATGAGGTCTGGTGCACACGGTTGTTAGTTAGAGCTTTTTAATAAGGTGCAGCAACTTATGTTTCAACATAAGGCATGGATTTATACATTGAACATAATGGAATCATATTGATTAAATAAAGAGTTTATCTGTGTTGTTTTTTTGTGATTTTTGTAATACGTTTTATAGGAAGTTTTCTATGATGTTTTCTATGATGTTTTCTATCAGTGTCCGAAATTAACTTTTTGACTCACCGGCCAAGGGGACTGATAGATGTAAAAATCCACCGGCCAAGCATATTTTTTACCAGCCAAAATAATAAATTGCCTTTTTGTTTCAACACATTTCATTGAGATAATGAGGTATTACGTTGAATACAAACTGAAAAGAAAAATTATGTTAATATATTGATCAACGGTTAATCAATTCAAGCCTGAATACAAATCAAACATTAAAGTAAATTTGAAGGTTTTGTAAACTTATCATATGCTTAATCATTTTAATCAACTTAAACCTCCTCATCACTGTCCTTACACAGGGAAATAATGTACTTTTTACTTTACTTTTAACATTCATCTGACAGCTATAGTTACTATTCGCAGATTCATATTTTACATTAAAAAACATTATCAGCTTTTAAAATCTCGTTGTTGTAATTACCCAAAAGTAGGCCTATATAAAGTCAGTAAATTTAGCTGGACCTCAGTTACATTACAGATGCTTCTTACACGTTAATGCATCAATAATAATAAAGTAAAATATAATATTATATCTCTGATAGGAGTAGCTCTGCAGCATGACATTTACAGTGCCGCGAAACTAGGAGCCCTCGAGACGGTCCGTTTTGCTGCACTGTTTAGACGCGTGTAAAAACACATGGTGTGTGTGTGTGTGTGTGTGTGTCAAAGTCCGACACAGACAGCAGAGGACAGAAGCATGGTGAAGCATGATGGTTTCATCATGTATATTTACACATGCTGTAGCAGTATGACATTGGTGAGACGCCAGCAACACCCAGAACCTGTCCATCCAATGAGAGCCAGCTATTAGCTGGGCAGAGACAATTTATAGTTAATGTCTCCACTGCCCAGGAGGGTCCAACTGCAAACTTCACATCTGGGGACCCTAGGTCTGTGAGCCAATGGGAAGATAGTACGGTCCACAGGCATGTTACTTTCTTCAGCCATCTACTTTCGCTCTTTGTGTGGCTTTCTTGGATTTTTATTTTACTTAGAGCAGATTTTTTAACACAGAAGTTACAAAACTGTAACCCTCTCATTTTGAGCAAAAAAAGCAAAAATGAGTCAAATTAACCGCAAAAGCAGGCTTATTTGCTTTTTTTTGGCAGAAAAGGAAGTGATGCACCTCATACTTACTCTCTTCTCATTCACTCACAAACCGGGGTCCCCATACGTGAGGTCTGCAGTTGGACCCTTCTCACACTGCCTCTTCTCACTCTGATGAAGATGTTCTTTATGTCAAAGTATTATTTGCTGCACCTTCATTAAAAAGCTCTAACTATAGCTATACTATAAAACTGTGTGATCCAGACCTCATCACAAGCTCAGACAATGTAACAATCACAGTATACAGTTTTTTAATCATCCTACAGTTGAAACATAATATTTTGCCATACCAGTATGAATGCAGCCACTGAATGTGCAGCTGTGATGTCTCTGTATTGCATGTGTTTCTTTGCATGCAGCAGTTTTCCAGAGTTGAACAGTTTCAGGTTTGTAGGGGGATCTGAATTGAAAAGCTTTGATGGTCCTCATTAGTAACCTTGCCGTGCTGTCACAGCTGCACCAAGTCCAATTTTAAATCACATTTTCCTTTAATGGAAAATGTGAATATGACAAAACATTGAACTTTTTGGAAATTGTATAATGCATTCTTCCATTTTGTGTCATTACTTCTCCTGCTGTCTCCATGCATTTCTTTTCAGCTGATTAATCTTTCAGATGAAACCAGAGACTGAAAAGAAGAGGCAGTGTTTCTCAGAGCCAGCCTTGCAGAATTGTTTCCCTGCATCATCATCATCATCATCATCATCTTGGTACAAAGGAAAGATATTCTGACACACCTCTATAGGATGTCAAATACAATCTTATGTATGAGCACCAACCGTACAACGACATTCATCTCTGCTCTTCTGCCTCTGCATCTGACTCTTATATAATCTCCAGGCTGTCCTCACATGAAGTCAATGAGGAAATGTTGAGTGGACCATTTTTTTTCTCTCTGGCTCTGTAATTGATTGAGTCGGTGGCCACACATTCCACAGCACACAGCGGAGTCACTGTATGGCAAATTAAAGTACATTGGTTTTGCTGTTACAGCATATTGCCTTCAGATATTTTCCTCTGTTTTGTCTCTGTCTTTTACCTGGTCCTTAAAGGATAATTCTGGTGATATTATATTATTAAATCCCATGAAAAAACTAAAACCAACAATGAATCGATTCTAGTAACAGCGATTGTAATAACTTGCCTGATATACTTTATTCTTCTGTGCCAGAAAACACATCAATGAGCCACATGATGCACCAGTGACATGAACATGCTTCCTGCTTCCGTAAACACTCATTGGGCGCCAAATGTGTATTCATCCGCGGCTGAAAATAGTCCCTAACAAATGCAACATCTGTGCCTGTTTGAGTAACACTTGCTAGTAACTACAGTGCCCAGCTGTTTTTGGAAACTATTTAGCCTTTTTTCATGTTGAAAGATTCACATCTTAGTTAGTCTTACTTCCCCAGCAAAACCAGTGTTGTAGAGATGGACTAACGCTTTGATGTTTTTGGTATTTACATGGGATTTTTTTGACAGTAGGAAAAAATATAGAATATCGCCGGCCTTATCCTTTAAATAACACCGCTTATTGGCACTATGAGCTCACCTTTAAGGTTTTACTTCTTGTACCTCAGTTGAAGGCCTCCGTCACAGGGATGCTCTTCATTA
Organism: Oplegnathus fasciatus; assembly: GCA_003416845.1. Classification (NCBI taxonomy): domain Eukaryota; kingdom Metazoa; phylum Chordata; class Actinopteri; order Centrarchiformes; family Oplegnathidae; genus Oplegnathus; species Oplegnathus fasciatus. The sequence continues at coordinate 221,032 of NTHP01000042.1, read as the reverse complement.
GTTCAACCATGAGGGCTGCATACTTATGTCTTATGTTTGTGTAATATCTATTGCAAACTTTCAAAAGTTTGTTTGCGTGTGTGTTGTGAGTGTGTGTGTGTGTGTGTGTGTGTGTGTGTGTGTGTGTGTGTATGTGTTTGTGTGTGTGTGTGCATATTTTGTTAGGGGTTAAATTCCACAGTCAGAAAGCTTCAATCAATTCCCTGAGGAAGCAACGCTGAAACCTTTTTGGTGCCCCTAAAAGGAATGCGTATCTTGTTGCCTGTCTTCATCGCAGAGTCAGGCGAGTTCATGTGTGTGAAGATGTGAGTGTGAGTGTGCAGGTTGGGCTGTGGTGGGATGGCTCAGTGGTTTAACAACAGTTAAATGCCCAGAAGAGCCGCAATGCCACTGTGAGTGTTCTTGAAAAAAACCTAAAACCGCGCCAGCTCATTTGTATGTTGCTCTGGATCAAAGTGGCTCCTAAATGCCTAAAATATAATGTTATGAGGCGTTTGGGGTATATTGTGTTTGCATGTGTACAGGGCCATTTAAAAACTGGAGCTTTGTACTGTAATAATCTTGTATATCAAAGCATATGATTTGAATCTGTCAGTTGTCAACAGAGTGACATGCAGGTTATCAAACGTCAGGCACATCACATTCCTCACCATTAATAAGAGTTTAGGCAGCATTCCTCTGTCTGTTCACTATATTCATACAATACTGAGTATGAGCTCAGAGCTTACATTAGAATAATTCTGAAATATGGTTTCAGAACATTTATTTAAATAAATGGAAATGTAGTATAGTATCCAGCACTGTACAGAGTGTCTGTAGTCTCATAAAAGAAGAAGAAAATATGAAACAATGCATTATGACCAACTATGTAACGTTGATGTAAGAAATGCAACAAACGGAATAATAAAGATATTAAAAATGAGACGTTTTTGAATCTTTACCAATGTAAAATCTTTCTGTGACACTTTTTTTTTCAGCTCAGCTTTGTACCGCTCAGAAAAACATGAAATTCCTTTCTGTTGTGCCAGACCTGGCTTCCAGATGTTCCTTTTTTGGGACCTTTTTCATCCCAAGCCAGACGGGTTATGGTGGACTTCGCAGAGCAAAAAAAACACACACATGTTGTGCACACAACCTGCAGCACATGTCTATTTCTGTTCTGATGTGTTCACAAGCTCTAGGATAACATACAGTATTTATTAGTTCTGTTACATATATGTTTGTGTATTTAAATCAGCACTTATACACACACCCACACACACATACATATATATATATATATATATATAAACATACAGTGGTGGCCAAATTATTAGAACACCTGACAGATCTGAAAATATTGACCTTTTTTTTGCCTCCAAAACATGATTTCATTTCATAATGTTCATGAAACATGCAGATGGTTGCTCTGAGCACAACAAATATCAGATGAAGTGAGTCCTACTGTTTTTATCCACTCTTAACTTTAATATTTGGTATGTCCACCTTGTGCAGCAATTACAGCAGCACATCTCTCTGGCATAGTGTCAATATATTTCCTGAGAACTTCAACACTAATGTTATACTGGTTACACTGGTGTTGATCTCGTCACGCAGTTCTCGTGAGGTCTTTCTTCGGTCCTTAAAACTGAGAATTTTGAGATGTCTTGTCTGTCTGAAAGTTTCTTTTTTCTACCTCTCCCCTTTCGGTTCTGGTGTGAATTGGTGGCATCATGGCGGTCTAAAGTGTACTTTACAGTGCTTGGACTGCATCTCAAGTCCTTGGCTATGCGGCGGTAACTCCAGCCAGCATCAAAAAGGGCCTTTATTCGAACCCGTTGCTCACTCGTTAGCTCCTTTTTCACCTTAGCCATGTTCAAAGGGCAACATGTGCTTCAAGGCTACTTCTAGAGGCTTTGAATTTATACCAATTGGTGGTGTGGCCTCAGTGACAAAACCCTGATGTTACCAATCACTTAATGAGCAGGATAGACCTTGTACATTCAAAAGAATCACACAGCTGTGTCCTAAGACTCTTGCATCACCATCAATTTAACCACGATCACACCCGACAATGATTACACAAGTAATTTGGCTTCTTCTGTGAAGGAACATGATTGTGTGACATTAACAGTGATATAGGCCTAGCTTGTTTTTTGTAAGGAAAATGACCTAAATCTCCTTAAAATGGCTCTATTCCATGGTTTATAGAGCATAATGATGACTTTGTTGATATTTCATTCATTTTATGGGTATTTTAATGGCCAATTCAACAAAAACAACTGAAACCTCTTAAATATACCAAGTGTTCTAATAATTTTGGCCACCACTGTATATATACATATACATATGTATATATATAACATCATATAATAATACATGCAGTCAGAATTAGACAGTTTGGTTAAAGGACGTATAGCTAAAATAGGGTGTAAAATTACATTTGAATAACATGGTTGTCCTCATCGTAAACCCTAATTCATCCATGCTCGTGTAATAATCTCGCAGACACCTGTATTTGGTACATTTTGGAGCACATGCATTTAGCACTCCTGCTTAATGGTATAACGTGTAGGATTTGTCAGTTGCTGTTTGAAAACACAACATTCAAAGCTCCTCCCTGGCTCAAAGCGCACATGCTTCTGGTGGTCCCACGCACGTACAATCTGGCAACTGGTTGCGACGTTTTTACAGTCACACCCTGCGCACTGTTATTGGCTGGGGGCCACACACCACTGCCCAAAGGTTGATGCCCAGAAACGTCCTGAACAAAGCAAAATAAGAAAATACAGGCAAAGGGCAGGGTCTCTGCAGATACAGACACCGCCACACACTTTTAGTGGGGCATAAGTGATGATTGAGAGGGATTATTTTGAGTGCATACATTGTTTTTTTAGGAAAATTCCACTCGTTATACCTTTAACGTGTCAGAAGGTTTTTAAGCTGCAGTGCTGTAGACTCAGGCTCAATCAAATCACACCCGTCTCAAACATTTCTGCGTGTTTCAAAGTCTGTTTGTGTGTGTTGTGAGAGAGTATGTGTGTGTCTGCATGTGCATGTGTGTTAGATGTTAAATTCCACAGTCAGAAAGTTTGGAGTCTGTTCCCTAAAGATGCAATGCTGAACCCTTTTTGAACAAAACCCTAAAACCCTGCCTGCTCACTGCTCAAATGTTGCTCTGGTAATAATAAAAATGTTATTATACATTAGACAATATTTAAAGTTAAAGCTGCTGAATATAAATTCTAAATCACTGTTCATTAAACAGATTTTTACATTTGAATAACATGCACGTCTTTTTGATAACTCCCAACTGATCCACTTCTGCTTCTATTTAATAATCCTCCAGGTACAGTGTCCGTACACCTTGTCAGATGGTTTTTAAGTCGCGGTGACACATTCTCTGAGTGACCTCAGGCTCGATCTAATCAGGCCTGTCTCAAACGCTGCCTTCGCACAAGCCTCCACGCTCTCCATCTCTCTGCCGTCTGAACCAGGGCTTTGTCCACCAGAGAAGAGACACAATTGCTGCTGTGTGTGTGTGTGTGTGTGTGTGTGAGAGGGAGAGAGAGAGAGAGAGACTATAAGAGCAGAACTTGTGTGTGGGCTGTAACTACCAGACACCGTTGTTGAGATGAAAAATTTCCACTCAGAGACAGAAAAGTTCACCGACTCATTTCACATGATGTTCAGGACTCACGTAGAGCATGTAGACGACATTTCAACTCTTCACCCTCCTCTCTTGAGTATGTGTTCCGCTGAGAATGCTGTAAGAACTGTAAAAGTCAGGTCACATATAATAAGGAGCATTTCATGACATTTTCCACATGCCATTTCTTAGTGAAAGGACCTTTTGAGAACATCTGTAAATGGATTAGAGCATCAGGATTTATAACTCAGGGAACACTGTGCTCCACTGGACATCATCTAAAGAAAACTTCATTATCTGCATGTTTGTCAATATGTCAGACTGTATGTATTCAGCAAGTGTGATTTGTGGTTTTAGGGGTTAAAGAGGGTGAGCAGGCAATCCCTGCTTTTCTGATTCTGTTCTCAATTCTGTCATCTTTCAGATTGAGAATGAGATTCCAGGAAAATCAGTTTGAGGTCTACAATAGTATTTACAGAATTTATTTGACTTGGGAGCAACGCATTGTGACAGTTCACCTGGGAAACTGAAGATAATGGTTGAGAATATCTTAGAAATCACCAGATTAGAAAACATTTTGTGGTTTTTCTGGTTTAATCATGGCCAATATGGTTTTGTTTCCAGTAATCTCAACGAATATCAGCAAGATTTCCCCACTGATAATGGTAAGTCATGGAAGAAAACAGCTCCATATTTTATAATTTTACTGGAGACCAGCCTAGGAATTAATTTGTTTAGGTTTTTTATTAATAAATAATGTGCTAAGTGACCGTGGATTAAGTCCTTCTGAGCCATTTGTAACAATAGTAATAACTTCTTTTTTAAGGGGTCACGAGCCAAACAGTTGGGGGCCACAAACCCATGATCTACTGTGACATATCATTGTCTTTAATAAAAGTAAAAAGTTAGTTTTGGCAAATTCTTTGCGGCTCTCCATCCCCTCCTCTCTTTGGTTCTGTTAAGTGTAACTTTAAGCTAAGGCCAATCCATACGCATCTATCTTGTAAGTTATTTAACTTTCTGAACGTGTGACCACCATAATGATAAGACCACTACCCGAACTACAGTAGGCCCATTTCAGTATATAAACCATATGTGGTTGAGCAGAGGCGGGGCATCTGCTACCACAGATTATGTCAATGTCGGAAATCTTTCGACCCCCTCTTTGACTTCCTGCACATTTAAACTAAACCACACTGGTGTGGTCGGTAAGTACTGCATTTCCGCCGGTGACAGTGAATAACACTGAGGGCTTTATGTGGGAGAGAAAATGTGTGAGATAAAACACTGGACTCACGAACATGTTTGCGCATAATGTCATCTCTCAGTCTCTCAGGTAGTTAAAGGTAGGTCTTTAAAACATTAAAATAGTCATCTCAACTGAAAGGCATGCAAAGGTAAATATTAAGGACACCACACCCATAACCTCTCAAAGAACAAAATGTATTATATTGGATTATATTGCAATGCTGAAATATTTTTTTACAAGATATAGACGCCTCCCAAACTTCAGTCTTCATACTGCCAAATCGCACAGAGGAATGCACAATAAGTATTCAGCTTTTTTATACAAACCACCAAAGCTTTGGCCAACAAAGTTAAATAAGTCAAAAAAAACTTCCAAGTCACGAACATGAAATGAAAAAACAACTGAAAAAATAACAAGAAATTAATAATGAAAAGCAGCAATGCCTGGAACAAACTTGAGGGTGAGAGAATAAATGCAATGCTGCTTCTGGTCTAGCCGGGTCGATGACTGTACTGTGTATCTGCGTGACCACAAGCCTCCTCCGTTCACTTCTTCTGCAGCGTGGTTGATCGCTTAACTTCCTTGCCTGTTCCATGACAACACCACATACTTGGGTACATTTTTCCATCCATGTTTTCATCTGCATCTGTCTATGACAAATCAAAAACGTTCAGGAAACATTAATGACAGCATATTCTGCTTTTTTATCTTGTTTAGTCGCGGTATGCTGTTTTCTGGCAGGTATCCCAGACTTCTGGTGGTTGATGACAGCATACACTGCATCTGCTGTGTTTGCCACAGCAGGCTGGCTCCCATTGGTCATCGGGAGAGGTTGTGATGGTGGTTTTTCTGCAGTACTTGGAGAATAGATGTAATTCTGAACGGAGAAGTGGGCATGCAGGACAGGAGAGGAAGGAGCATTCTCCTTGGGGAGACCGGGTATCACATGAGTGGACATTTCCTATGACACCAAAACACCAGGACAAGATTAAATAAGCAATCAACTTTCTGCTCGACACCATTATGACTCTTGAACATCTGGGTTAAAGGAATAGTTGGACATTTTGGGAAATTCGCTTATTTGCTTTCTTGCCAAGAGTTAGATGAAGATCAATACCACTCTAAATATGAAGCTAAAAGCCAATACATTAATATGTTTCAGCATAGCCTGTTAGATTTCATGTTTAAACTGTATTGCCTTACACATAGGCTGCTGTAACTTCTCATAGACTGGCACCTACCAAACCATAATTACTCAGCACCGCGTGTGTGGATAGACGGGAGTTCCTCAGTTGAAACAAGACTTTCATAGCATCCATCAGCTTTTGGAAGTCATGGCACTTCTTTCCTTTTCTCCCACCATGGCCACAACAGCTGAAGGCCAAGGTTTTCCAGGAAAGTGCAATTCTTGTGAGATCTTCTGGCTTCCCAAGTTGGTAATTTATAGCAGCAAGGTCGAGGTACTTGAGATAATTATGTGAGGTTCTCTCATCAGTCCTAACATCTCTGAGGACATCTCCATTCAGAGCTCATCTGAGCTTGTCGTCTGAGCTAGCTTCGTCATTCAGGAAGCTAATGAAAACAAACTTTTTGATCATTGTGCCTGTATTTATTCATTGTAACAGAGAGACAACAGTGCTATCATGAGGCCACAGGAAAAAACAACATCACCCGCTATCACTTGCATCTAGGCATACCGTGAAATTAATGGATGAGACACAGTATAATATAGTCCTGGAACACTAAAGACCCAAGGTCTGCATCTAAAGGTTAGCACATTATATAATTATATCATCCATACAAAAACCAAAGTGTAAAATCAACATGTTGTGGTTTTACACGGTGCCAGACTACTTTTTGGCCGGGACGCTTCCTGGAGTCGCCACTGGTTACCTGGCAACCTCGCGGTGACTCCAAAAATGAGGCAAAGAAATAATCTGACACACAACCCCTCGTAAAAACACAATGTATTATTTTTACACTTCGGTTTTTGTCCGGATTAAACAAATGAGATATAATGTGTTAATTACTGAGCTTTAGAGATGCTAAGCTAAGCTAACTGGCTGCCGCCTGTAGCTTCATATCTATCGTAGAGACATGAGAGTGGTATCAATCTTCTCAGCTAACTCTCAGCAATAATGCGAGCAAGTTTATTTCCCACAATGTCAAACCATTCCTTTAAGTTGGCAACACTGCATCACATTACCTTTCCCTTTGTGTGGTTGAAGGTCAGTATTCCTGTGAAGAAGACATAAAACAAACGTTCCATTGTTAGGTGGTAAGATCTAGAAATTTTGTCACAGTAATTCAGACTGTGAATACGTATTGTTAATATTCTTACGTTTCCAGCCATAAAAATTCAAGAGGGTTAACACTGTCAATGTGAGGACCAGAAGAGCTATGCCAACACAGATGGAGAAGTAGGGCAGCCAGGACGCATCCTCATCACCAGCAACATTTGGTAAGTCATCTACAAAAGAAAAAGAACCAGATCAGTAATTCTAATTTTTATCCATTAAAATGTATGTATATAGTTGAACAAATAAAGGTTCTTACCTGCATTATCATCAGAGTTTTTAACCTCCTGGTATAATTCTGTAGATTGATAGAAAGAATATATCATTAACACTTGAAATTTGACATTTTATATCTATATTTCGGTTCCGAGGGAGAAAAAACTGCCTACCTGAAACTGAGATGTTGATGATGTGACTGAACGCAAATTTGTTGCCACATCTGTACAGGCCATCATCATAGATGGAAATCCGTTTGAAAGTCAAAAATGAGATCAGTTTATCCTCATCATGTCTGTCATTCTGACTTATTTCTACATTCTCTGTGCAATTAATCTGTTCACATTTGTCTGCGAGCAGTTTACACCAGGTGACATTTAGTGATTCTCCACAGTGTTTGACAGGACACTCGACTGTCAGACGTTTTTGTGGGGCAGTTTTCCATGTCGTGCCTCTCCGGACCATCAGTTCAACGTCACATGAAGGAAGCAAGTCTAAAATAAAAAAAATTAAAAAATTTCACTCAAAACTTATTGTCAGTCTTGTCTTCAATCATTCCCATTAGCTCAGACATCTTTATTTTGTCTAGAAGCTGTTCATCATTTCAGGAATTAATTAATACAAGATAACAGAAAAGCATCTCTCAATACTTTGGTAAATTCTGACAAATACATCTACAGTTTAATTATTCCTTTAATGCAGGAGATGTAGCTACATTTTCAAAATGTATCACAATATCAACACAGACACCCCGTTTTTACGATTTTTCCTGTCTTGTTCCAGTCATGTATTTCTAAGTCCCTCTGAAACACAAAGTTGTTACTCTCTTATTCCCTACCTCTTTACTTCTTGTCTTGTTCTCTTTTACTTGCGCATAGGTACTCAGTACTTGTTTCATTGATACTCCATATGTGCTAAATAAATATACTTTCATGACGGGCTGTTATCTAAAGTCTAACTGTTTTCTCTTGTCCAATTAATGACTCCAGTCTTTTCAAAATGTCCCCTCATGCTTTCTTGAAAGTCATATCACAAGATAAAAGAGTGTTAATACCTTCATATACATCATCTTATTTTGGAGTACACATGTTAATTTTTGTGGTAAAATATCTACATGTAATATGTATTCATGTTATTATTTCTACCTTTTGTTTCTTCTTATTATTTCATAGTTTTCTTTTTTTTTAAGCTTTAGATTACATCCCACAAATTACAGTTTTAATACTTTGTACATACAGTGTAGGGATTAAGGAAGTAGCAACTCGGGGGGACCTAGAACTAAATTACTCTGTGAGTACTTTTTTAATCATCCAGTACATATTAAATAATTACAGGGTATATACTTCAATAGGCTTAGCCTATAAATCCTTACGATAAAAAATGAAAGTAATGCGAGAGCTTTCTTTTATTTTCAGTGATTCCTGATCATAGTGTTCTTTCACCAAAAAGTAACACCTATCACTTTGACTGTAATTTCTGATGCATGCCTTTCAAAAAAAAGCAAAAGACATTGACAAGAAATTGACTAAATTTATGAATAGCTAACCACAGTATTCTTTATACATGATGTCCAATAAACCTCAATAAACTATGTGCATTTGGCTCCTTAATCGTGTATGATCTGATGACAGGACAGGCCATAGAAGTTAACCTTTTCGCTCTCTGACATCAGTTTTGATCATCAGATGGATCCGACGTTGGATCCCAAAAGCACAAAAAATAAATATAACTATTTTATAGCTTTAAGGTCACACCTTTGTTTTGTTTCCCAGCAACAACAGCAATGTAAAAACAACTATGGTAAAAAAAATATATATAAAAAAATATATATTATACATATATCATTTATATTGTTTATATATCATTCTAAAATAAATGATAACATTGATAATTGCATTGCAGTATCAACCTGTTTTCACCATTTTTCCGGTCTTGTTAACAATATCACTGTACTTGTCTAGTCTGTTCAAAAAGTCATATCACAAGGTAAAAGAGTGTTATGGCTCACCTTGACCTCTCCCATGGATGCAGACAAATGTAAAACAGTAAAATATCAGCAGATAGGTGTATGGCAGTCTATACATTTGGCTTGACATGTTCATGAGTGGAGACCTTACAGATACTCTAAAACTGTAGCTACTGCATGGTCTCATTTCACTTGTGACAAGCTCACCACTTCCTGACCTCCCACCTACGAAGACCATCCTGTTCATGTGTATATTTCAGTATGTTGTGAAATAACTCAATGTGCTCACATGTGAACTTTTAATATTGTGTATTATCTTTGCAATTAATTCTGTAATGCACACTTACAGAAACACTTATTCACACATGTAGGTCATTCTCCTACATCCTCCAATACAAAAACTGAGACACAGTTATTACAGTTAGGTGGGCCTGTCACTTCTTGTCAGGGGACTGGGCATCATCTTTGTAATGTGCGCAGCAACATTGTCCTGAAGTGGCTCAGGAGCCCAGCAGGAAGTTGTGACATCCTGGATTCAAAGTCAGACTGAGGCCTTGGGTGCATATCATTCCCATGAGTGAAAAAAACTGGATTCAATCCGTTTAACACTGAAAGCTTTACTGCAATCATAAGCAGTTACTGTGATGTGGATAAACACAGGACTATTCCTAAAACAACTAAATATAAATGGCCATTACTTGTTTTCATCCCAGGTGTGGATGATTGGTTGATGTGGATGTACTGCATCATCTTGTGTATTCTCACTAGACATGTGGATGAACATTGATACTGTACAAAGCAAAAGTGTTTTTTTTATTTCTTGTTTGTTTCAAAGCAACCAGTAGATGGTGTAAGACTTACCTTTCTATAGACTGAGGGCATGTTCTAGCTCAGAAGTATGTGAATCACCCAGACTGCTCCAACAGCGCCCTCCAGTGTATAACATAGTACTCTATTACTACTCTACTGCATATGAATACATGGTTGTGTCTAGAATTAATCAATATGCAATGTAGGTTATTTTTAAATCCATCTACTCCTAAACATCTGATATCTGACAGCTGAAACTGATCAAAACTTTCAGTGGATCATCCTCATTCTGAGTTGCTTTTTTGAGACTTTCCAAAACTGATTTGCATAGTGCATATTACAGAAAAATCTCTGAATGATCATTACATCCATAAATTTCTATTTTTACTCTCGACAAAGACATAGGTTATAAAGCAAACTAGACTTTCCACTGAACGTGAAAGAAGGTCAGTGACTTCCTCATATTCCTCAAGAAAAATTTGCACAATCATGCAAATGAGAAAATACAGCAACAAGAGCAAACATTACAGTTAAGGGTCAGCTCGCCTCACCTAGATCACTGCGGTATCTAGCAATGCTAATAGGTTTGGTTTTATTTGCGGATATCTGCTGCTGAGACACTTCTGCCACACATTTGACATCTGAACTCAACAATATGTCTTTCTAGACATCAGCACCAACAGTTTTTATAGGGACAATTTATTTAGTAAAAAATGCTGGACTATATTTTGTTTGTCGTGTTTGTTTGTTTTTTGAGATTCAGCTGAACTGACCCTTTGATGTATTTGAGGTTTTCCCCTACAACATAAGTGGAAATGCCACTACGTGTCAGTTTTTTTCAGTGTGCGTGTGTTTGTGGTGTTATAAACCACCATGCACAGGAAATCAAAATAGCACACAAAAAGGCCGTTGTATGGTTGGTCTCTCTCTCTCTCTCTCTCTCTCTCTCTCTCTCTCTCTGCTCTCTCTCTCTCTCTCTTTCATCTCTGTCTCTCTACCGTGGCCTGCGTGCAGTGTGCCAGATACAGCAGCAGAGAGATCAGTGAGATCACTGTCTACCACAGTGTCAAGCGTGGGGTTGTTCTCAAACAACCAACCACTGGTACCTGCCACCTGCTGACAAATACAGTGTGAGCATCCAGATTCTGTGGGCACATCATGGGAAACTGCACTTCAGGGTAAGTCGTCATTCTTAGATATACACATAGTAGAGGGCCACAAAGCAATTGTTCAGCATATGGTATCTTTTAAAGCGTTCCTGAAACTGTATACAGTACTGTATACAGAAAACGTCTTTAAAACGAAAGTGATTAGATTAGAAGAAAATGTGGGCAGCATTTAAGAAAACTATATTGGAGCTGGGAGCACTTGTTTTATTGAAACAACGTTGCATTGTGGACCTGTGGCAAGCAGCTTCTGCATTTGTTTCAGCAAGGAAATAGTGGTTGCTAGCTAAGAATAGACTTGGCTTCAGCCGGCGTCTTTGCCTGGTCAAACATAAAATATTGGCAGCTTTGCCTACATTACAGTGTGTATTTGTTATAACATGATGTGAGATGTTGCAAAGTTCCAAGTCCTGTGCTGCTAGTCACTGACATACACAGTTGGACATAGACAGATGTGGGTTGTAGGCATATGTAAAGTGTTTCCTGTTGCACCACACTTTAATCTGTTAAGCTGTCAAGGAAACACTGCTGTGGCGTAAAACTTTTACCTCTAAAAAGCTGTTGCAGATATTAGTTTATGATTTTTCATCATTTTTCAGGCTAATTGTTCTGTGGGAAGCTGTTTAATGTTATGTTGAATGATTGCGTCTTCATTGTGGTCTCCTCATTTCAATTTGTTCTAGGATAAAGAAGAAGAGGAAAGGTAAAACTACATTTATGATAGTATATAAATAATTGTATTTATAGTATTTAGCATATAAACATACAGTTTTGCTACATTTTATATATTTACATTTTCTCCTTCAGGGGATTCTGCACCAGATGGAAATAGCAGCACAGATAATAAGGTAGACCAGCCCACATCAAGTCTATTTTTGTAGACCACAAATCTTCATAGTTTTGAGTTCCAGCTTTTCATGGGACATGGGTGTGTTTCTATGCTTTCATGATAACCCAGTCAGAGGTGCTGCCTCATTAGATTTGCATACTGTGAACATTAGTGCGAGGCCACTGTTGTAAAAGAAACAGTGGGGCTGTTTATTTCATCTACAGGAAGTCACCAATAACCACATCAAAAAAACATGCTGTTACAGTAGCACTGTATGAAAAAGTAGAATAAATGATGTCTAACATATGTTCAGGACTGAGGAATTACCATCTCACTCTGTGTATTATCTCATGACAGCCTAACGAGGATGTAACGTATGCCTCTATTGACCACAGCTCTGCCAAAGGATCAAAAAGAACCAGAGCTACCACTGACGATGATTGTGACTATGCAACAGTTTATGTCCCTGCAGCACTTCAACCTGAACGCCTGTCTGTGTGCTCATCTAAAGATGAATGTGAAGACGATTATGTACTCATGGGCTAAATGGAAACAAGCGTAAAAGTTCATTCGGGCTATTGCAAGATGCGGAACTAGTAGATAATATCACAAACAGGAGCAAGTTTCTGATATTTTGTAATGGCGTCCAGGAACTCGTTTGCGGCTGAACTGTTAATTAAATCTTCATCATCAATCAAGAAACTGTGACAAAATGAAAAAAACAACAACAACATCAACAACTGGTTGTGGAAATGCCAAGCCTTGCCATGTTTCTCTCTACTTTTGAGGTCACCTCAAGCCTGAACACAACTGTGGTGTTCCTTCCTCAAGAGGACAAACATTTCACCTCTTTACAGAAGAAAGTCAGCCTCAGGAGGAGAATCCGTAGCTCTTTAGTTTAATATGCTTGGATTCCTGAAACGTCGTGAAATTAGCACATTATCTGGAATCAATAAATCAAAGGAAATTGGACTTGAACTACACCTGAACTTTTATATGATTGTAGCATCTTTTAAATTATTCTGATTGCATGTTTGCAGAAAATATAATCAACAAAATTGGTGTAGTCAGTGTGTGTATACTACAAACAGATTCCTGAAATGTTGTGACATTAGCACAATGTCTGGGAGTAGTAGGCTAAGTCAAAGGAAACTGAACTTACGCCGTGTCCCAAATTCATATTACAGGTTCTAAGCAGGTTTTTAGTATGTAGCGTGTTCACACTGGAAAAGTGACAAAATAAAGTAAGTAAATACGATTGTTGTCGATTGTCAATTTTGGAGCATGCTGGTGTAAGTCCAAAGCATTCTCCCACAATGCAATGCACAAAGGAAATGGAGGATCAGTCCACAGCTGAGCTGAAAGCTGTTTAATCAGCCAAATAGATTTCCAAGGTAACAGTTTAATTGACATCTGACGTATTTTGTCATTTCTTGTTAGTATAAAACAGTAGCCAATACTTCGATGATTAGTACATGCACTGTACAGAATTAGTATGTAGTATGAATTTTGGACATAGCTTTGGTGTTTGGGCTTGAAGAATTTTTGTCACTCATGTAAGAGATTATATCAGTTTCTCTAAAAACAGTAACATCTCCAAAACAGCGAGCCAAGTAGCTTCTGACAAACTACTGTTAGTTACAACACTGACTGAGAATCTTAAAGCCACTGTGTGTCAAATTCTTTATTTATTTCGATGGCATATGTTTTCAGAATTGGTGTATTCACTGGGTTACTTTCAGCTTTCAAGGGTTGTATGTGCTACAAAAGCGTGAGAACTGTTGTTTTTTCCACCACAAAAGGAAAAGAACAGTTCTGTAACCCTGTAAACAGAAAGTGGACGCTGAAGAAGCACAGTGACTTTGTAGTCAGTTTGGCTCATGTGGGTACATCTGCTGTCACTCTATGATTTTCTACTGCAGACAGAAGTTTTATCTTTATCTATAGTCTGTTCTTGTCTTTGCTCCATCTTTAACCAAAGTTTCAGTTGCTGAAACATAAGCCTGCGTTGAGCTGCCTCAGCCAGGCTTTACCAACATTTATATGCCCAAACTTAAAATAAAGCTCAACTGTTTGCATAATAAAATGGCAAAACTGTGCATGTAATTTGTGCCATTGCCACATTATCCAATCTACGATGGCAGAATGTAATGTTTATATAATTGTGTCCATAATACATACCTTAAATGTGAGGGTTTGTGCTCATTGTGCAACAAAGTGCTCCTGAGAACTGCTGCACACCACCCAGATATACTACAAATAGATATTTAAGGCTTGAGAATTTATATTTTTTTGTTTGTGTATGCACAAAACATTTTTGCCTGTATCTACCTACAGAACTATTTATATGGTTGACTGGATGCATATGAAATGGTAAAGCAGTGTAATTTACTGTAAGTTGCCTTTGTTTCATTGTGGTTTTATTGATCTTTCTTATTGATTAAAAGTTTGCAGAGTACCACTTTTATTCATTATTCTGTTGTACCAACCAACTGCATCGCTGAAAACATTTGACAGAAGTTATGGCAATAATTGTTTTTATTTAAAGGTGTAGTCCATGATTCTAATCCAAAACACTTTTTGTCAAATTCAGATAATATCTCCTCGCGGTCCGCTAATTTTCCGTTCTGTGTGTGCGCTGAAAAAAAAGTCCGGTGTTCATACACAGCCCTGGCTCTGTAAATGGGAAACAAAAAGAGCGGCTCGGGTAGAGCCACCAACCCAGGCCGTCAAATACCAACGCTTTAGCTGCATTTCCACTAAACGCTTCGGTGTAGTATGTCACAAGTTGTGCTCGTACACAGGTAAAACTTATGCTGTGCGTTACTTGCGCGAGTTTGAAGGAGCACCAAAGGGGAGAGGTGTATTTGTTTGGCTGTTGAGTTCAAATATCAACAAGCTTTCTCCAGAATCATAGACTACACCTTTAAAGTCAAACTTTTGGCAAGGCTCTCTGCTACATTTCAGACAGGAAATCATGTAAATGTGTTAACCAGAAATGGACAGAAAAACTTTCCTCTTTTTGTTCAACTAAGTAATCAATGTGAGGGTAAGACAACGTATAGTTGCTGCTGCCTGTGATTTAATAGAAGAGTTCAAATAGAAAGCCGAGACCCTCACTGTGAATTAAGGGACTGTGGATTTTGTCCCCAATCACTTACATTTGAAGCATATTGGGAAGACATCCCTTAATATCCAATATGAACAGGAGGAATTATTTCAGCAAGCAAAACCTGTTTCAATGTACATGTGGGCACCTGACTCTTGTTTTAAGACAGACTTGAAAATATGCAAACCTATCCTTGCAGCGGTTCTAGATTTAAGTGCATTATTTAGACATCTTAACATGGACTGTACATGGACTGAACATGATGGTGGACTATGTTCTGATCTCCACCAATAGATGGCAGAACAGTCCTTCTTTCAACTTTCCATTTCCTATGCCCCTGATGACTTTCTTCAGAAATGGTTTTACACTCATTATGAGAGTTATTAATGTTCTCCATGAGACCCACACACAGAGTAGTGGGCTGCATGTATTGTCCATGGGAGCCAGTGTGTGACAGAAGGTACATCCCCTGTTCCATCAGTCAAGAGTCTATTAGGAAAGAATTCAACTGAGAGGCTTACCTCTCTTCTCTTATTATTTATCATAGTCTTTTCCCAAAGAGCCATGTGCATTTAAGTGTGTGTGTGTGTGTGTGTGTGTGTGTGTGTGTGTGTGTGTGTGTGTGTGTGATGCATATGCAGGATTTTATATGAACACAACTGCAGATGAGATATAGATATAGTTCACAAGTTGAAAATAGCTGGCTCCACTTCCTCCACATCCTCTGTTTGAAAAACACAGAGGAGAACCACTTACCTACCGGTGGAGTTTTGGATGATGAGGTGTCGGACTGCTGGCATCGCCTCACTGTAATTCTAAGAGTAATGTACTGTTCTTTCTCTTCTTTAAATACGGGGAAATACTGTACATTTTATTATTTTTATGCTTTTTGGAGCCAAAAACAAGAACAAACATTAACAGTAGGCTGCTCTAATATTAGACGGCATTTGCATCGTTTCCATTTTCGCAGCAGTAATGGACCGTAGCCACATGCGACCATCAACATCATATAACCGTTCTCCATCCTCCTTCCTGGAATCAAACCAAAAGGTCACTAGGCCTAATATCTTACTGAGAGAATAAAATTCTATTTGTGCATCTGGTTACCTAATTAGTGACCCAGGTTTAATTTTTGTGTAACCCATGTTACATGTTACATAAATTTATTTTATTTTTAGTAAGCTATTATTTTCTGCTGTTTAAAAAAAAGAAAACATTTTAACTCATCTGCCAGTCAGACTTATTTTGTTTACATTACAATAGGTCTCTATCTCTAAGTTACCTATCTAGAAGGAGTGTGGAGCCAGTGAGAAACTCAGGTGAAACTAAAAATTTATATAAAGTTGATGATTTTTTTATAAGTTAACAAGAATAGTGACCTAGGCGATCCATGAACCTGTGTGTTGTGGGTTAATTACTCTTTTTAAGTTTAAGTTTTTTTGGTTTTTTATTGGTGAAAAGATTCAAAATCATAATTCATGATTGACATTGAAAAATCAAAAGACATTTCATACAAGAAGATTCTGTGCAGTTTAAACATGATTTAATTCACATAATTGCTATTATGGTATCATATTGAGAATTTTGATGACATGATGATTCCTTGTGGCCATAGATAGTTGAAACTTCGGGACTGAAAGTAATAGCCCTGTTGTTATACAGGTGTTTGAGATCCTGTGAAGTGCCTTAGACCTTGGATTCTGGATTCTCTCCTTGATGAAGGAGATGGTGAGCCACCATTGAACCTCATCATCCCTCATTACTGAGGAGGAAAACATCTCTTCCTTCACACCCTCATTTTGATGTGACACCAGTGTGGTAGGACTGTATCACAAGCCTTACATTCCCTTTGCTTTTATTATTTTCAGGTGCACCCAGAACTAAAACTGACCCGGCACAATTACTGATCTCAGAACTAAAATTTGATCTGAAACTGACTGAACTGACTTAACCCTGAAACGTATTCACTAAACTAACAACTGAAGCCCCTGCAGGCTACAGGAGTTACATTAACAATAAATTGGTATAATTCTCGCAAGCACCTGGCAGGCACACTCCAAGTCGTGTGTCTCTAGCAGTTAGAAGTTGAATATTTGCTTTCTCTTGAATACATCTACACTTAAGTCAGTGAACGCTAATGTTAGACTGACTGGCCTGATAAATAAACCCCATTTACCCCAATTGCATTTCATATTATCTTAAGCACATAACAATGGAAATCGATGTGAATAACCATGATGGCAGATGTTTTTGCTACTGAGCCCCAAATTACCCATACATTATATATATACTGTATATTATATTGCATTGTGTAGTGTAGAAATTTGGTCCAAGAAGGTGGATACACAAACCAGCTCAGTGACTCAACAAAAAAAATTGCAAGTAGTCACTGCAATTAATTTTTCATCATTTGAAAATTCTTACCTCAATATTATTTATTTCTTTTTTGCAAAAAATAAAACTCCTATCAAAATCACAATGATTACCACAACAATAAGGGCGCGCAGCCAAGGACCATAACCTGCAGAGAGAGAGTGAAGAGTAAAGGTTAGTTAATAATCTGCTGGACATCAATAGAACACATTACATATATTTACAAAGTTATAATTACCTCTATAATATAAAACACCTAGTCAATGTTTACCCAAAAAACATAAAACTCATTATTTCTGCACCAAACCCAGAACTTAAATCTTTTGTCTTGCGCTCCACTCCTGAGCCTGACCTTTTTGGAGTTTTGGTACCAAAATCTTTTCCTCTTTCCAGGATGGGTGCCTGATAACACAGCTCAGGTTTTCTGTATCCATTCCCTCGAGGATCTCCAGGCGACTCTCTACTGTAAAAAATCCATGCGATTCAAACAGTTTTTCCACAGACGATGAGTGTCCCATATGGCTCCAGCTGATGTTGGCAGCAGGATCTCCTCTTTCAGCTTTGCACACTGCCTCCATCTTGTTGCCGTTATGCTCTAACCAGGCTGATATACTGGGAGGAACTGAGGAGGAAATGAGACTTGCTGAATACTTGGAATACAGCTTGATGTATCAAATCACAAAAAAATGTATTTGAATTTACACCTACAGTAGTAGAACCTAACCATGAAGATAGAGTATTTTAATTTGCTTGCCTAAGTTTACTTAACAATTTCCTACACTGAGTACAAAATAGTTACAGATGAAACAGTAAGGTTGGTGCAATATCCAGAGTAAAAGGTCTTTAAAGGCATATTGCTATTGGGGTTTTTAAATGTCACTTTTTCAGAGATTTCCAGAGCAACAGAAATTAATTGCAACTATCCCCCATTGTGTAATGGCAGAAAAATGGTAAGTAGTAAATTTTAAAAATTTGTAGTAACAGATGTCACTAGAGGTAAGCAGAATTTGCTTTGTTTAGTGTTTTAGTGTATTTTTTTCAGTGTGATTTGGCTGAACTGACCCTTCAAAGGGTTAACCTTATTGATTACATGGTTTTGGAAATCATCTATCCTTGTGAGGAGAAAAGTCCCACCTGTTATAGCCACGTTGATCTCATAATCTTCGCTTCCTCCTATGTAAACAGACTCGCACCTGTAGACCCCCACGTCATCATTTGAGTTCAAACCCTACGCGTCCATACTGACTCGAGACCTACACAAAGACTCACTAAACGGCACATTGCAGGAGTCTTCGCTTCGGCCTTCATTGCTAAAGGCTATCTTACATCCTTTGTATTTCAAGTTTATTTTCCAGAAAACATACATTGTCTCACTCCATGTCTTATTGCTGCATGTCAGATTAACATCACTCCCCACGTTGAAAGTTAAATTTCTGACAACTGAAAAAAAGGAAAGAATAGTTGAATTATTTTTGCACATAGTGATTAAAGGGTTTGGGTTTCTTCTGTTATAAAACAATATATAGTACGCATGTCCTAACATACATTAAAAAGGAAAAAGAAAGAAAAAAGCTTTAATTCTGCATTGGACATGTGAAGACAAAAAATAACAATGAAATGAAATAAAACAAATTATAAATAGCGTGTAACACATATATGACTTTAGGCACGAAGCATGACACAGGATAAAAACACAGTTATAAAACAAATAAAATGTTTATTACAGAGATAAAAATATCCCCATGTAGAGAGATGTTGTGGAAGGTTTGTCCCATGAGAAAACCTTCTTAGCATTTATTTTGGATTAAACAGTTGATTACTATCGGTCTATGATAATTAAATTCTATTTGTATTCAACTGAAACCCTATAAACTATGATCTTTCATAATGAAATTTAGCTTAGAACAATGATGTGTTTAATGTCTGAAATAATGATTAATAAGGAAAGGACGGATAGCATATTGTCGTGTTCAACCTTCGTTCTTACTTAATATCAATAGACTTATTTAATAATTTATTCATTCTGCAAAGTAGCCAGAGATAAAAGGGGTAAATTAGTTTACCATTAACTTTAGGATGATCAGGAGAAATGTCGGAGTTCATAGAGGGGCTTTGAGTTGTTCCTTAGAGAGATGAAGGATAGTGTGAGGAAAAAGTTAGTAAAACAGTTTGATTGTTTTTTCAGTCAGAAAGCAGAAGATTCTGAAGTGTTCAATCAGCAGAGCAATGATCAAGGTGGTTTATCTGTTATTCATGATTTAGTTTAGTTAGTTAGTTATTCAAGGTGTCAAGCGATACGATTAAAACTGGTCTGATATGACCAACTGCAGCAGGGCTAAATCACACATGGTGGTGACAGAAATCTATTTTACTCATTATTTTCTGTTGTAGAAAATTGTTTCTTGAGCTTTCTGAAGGAAATCACAGTCAGTAAAACCTACACATATAAAACAAAGCAAATGTTACTGACGTCGTAATCGCCCCCATTTACTTGTCTACACTGTAGAAGAAGCTCACTACATTAGCATTTGTATTTCAGAGAAATTAATCTGAAAATTCAGGGTTCACTGGCTGAAGTTTACTGCGGAGGGTACCCAATACATATTTTATTTATGCCTCAAATACACTAAATGATTACAATTAAATAATTACACTATAATTTATGAGCTGTAATCTAAAGCCATGCTGTTTTCTTGTCCAGCTAATGACTCCAATCTATTCAAAATGTTGCCTCATGCTCTCTTGAAAGTCATATCACAAGGTAAACGAGTGTTAAGGCTCACCTAGACCTCTTCCAGGGATGCAGACAAATGTAAAACAGCAAAACATCAGCAGATAGGTGTATGGCAGTCTATACATTTGGCTCGACATGTTCGTTCATGAGCGGAGACCTTACAGATGCTACTGCATGGGCTCATTTCCCTTGTGAGAAGCTCACCACTTCCTCACCTCCCACATATATTTCAAAAACCTTCCTGTACGTATTTCAGTATGTTGTGAAATAACACAGTTCACAATATACACACGTGAAAATTGCATATTTTGTATTATCTTTGCAATTTCATTCTGTACCGTACACTTAGAGAAACACTTATTCACACAGATGTAGGTCATCGTCTATACAAAATGAGACACATAGTCGTTATTAAAAGGGTTTGTCACTTCCTGTCAGGGGACTGGGGTGCATCTTTGTAATGTGCACAGCTTCATTATCTCAACCAACAACACCTTGTCCTGAAGTGGCTCAGGAGCTTAGCAGCAAGTTGTGACATCCGGGTTTCAAAGTCAGACTGAGGCCTTGGGTGCATATCAGTTCCATGAGTGATGAAAAGGGGATTCAGTCTTTCTATTAATTATATATTTACATTTTCTCCTTCAGGGGATTCTGCACCAGATGGAAAAAGCAGCACAGTTAATAGAGTAGACCTGCCCACATCAATGTTGAGTCTATTTTTGTTGAGCATAAATCTTCCTAGTTATCAGTTCCAGCTTTTCATGGGACATGGGTGTGTTTCTATGATTTTATGATAACCTAGTCAGAGGTTCTGCCTCGTTAAATTTGCATACTGGAACATTAGGGAGAGGCCTCTGTTGTAAAAGAAACAGCAGGGCTGTTTATTTTATCTGCAGGAAGTCATAACCACTGACCGCATCAAACAAACATGCTGGTTGCAGTGGCACTGTATGAAAAAGTAGAATAAATTATGTCTCACATATGTTCAGGACTGAGGAATTACCATCTCACTCACCCCAGCTCTGCCAAAGGATCAAGAACCAGAGCTTCCACTAACGATGATTGTGACTATGCAACAGTTTATGTCCCTGCAGCATTTCAACCTGAACGCCTGTCTGTGCGCTCATCTCAAGATGAATGTGAAGATGACTATGTACTCATGGGGTAAATGGAAACAAGCAGAAAAGTTTCTTAACGTGGACTGTGAAGCAGCACATGAACATGATGGTGGACTATGTTCTGACCTCCACCAGTAGATGGCAGAACAGTCCCTCTTTCCAGTTTCCATTTCCTCTGCCCTTAATCAAGTTTCTTCAGAAATGGGTTTACACTCATCATGAGAGCACCGAACCAAATTCCAAAACTCATCATTTACTTGGACGTTCCAGTGCTGATAACCATCAAACAGGTGACAAAAGGTGGATGTTCAACCAAGTAATCTCCACACTTCATCTGTTTAAATATTAACTACAGTGAAAAACAATGTAATTTAAAGAACTGACAGCATTTTACACTTGTCACACTATTGTCACGCTGACACATTATCAGCATTTGAAAATTCAATCTAACCACTTGTTCTTTTATACTATTTTTGTGCTCTTTTTAATTGTGTAGAGCTTAGCTACAACGAGATCGATGTGTCCAGATGTATTTTTAATACACACAATTACATAATTACACATTAAGACAAGAATACTTTACATAATATTGTGCACATTATCTTGAGGCAATTTCGTTACTGAATTACACCTGTGTACTCTACTTGGCACTTTTACTGGGTTGACTGCACCGACAATCCATTAAAAGGTGAGCATCTCTTTACAGTTAATCCATAAATATGTGTAATATAATCATCATCATCATCATATAATTACAGCCTATGTATTTTACGACAACATCAGAAGTCTTAAGTTCTGTAGTCTTGGCGTCCGGCTGAAGACGGTATTCTTTATGATCCAGCGGTTCACTGCATTTGTAGTTATAATAAATGTTCTCCATGAGGCCCACACACAGAGCAGTGGGCTGCATTTACTGTGCATTGGAGCCAATGTGTGACATTGGGTACATCCCCTGTTCCATCAGTCAAGAGTCTGTTGGGACAGAATTAAACTGAGAGGCTTCCCTCTCTTATCGGAAGTCTCTCATCTCACTCTCATCTCTCTTTACTATTTCACCGGTTTTCAGTTTCACAGCCTTCAGTTTCTCACCAACAATGATGTGCATTTATGTGTGTGTGTGTGGTGCATGTGCAGGATTTTATGTGAACAGATCTGCAGATTAGTTATAGATAGAGTTCACACGTTGAACATAGCTGGCGTAGGGCTCCACTTCCTCCACATCCTCTATCTGAAAAAAACCCAGAGGTGTCATGAACAAAACTTACCAGTGTGCAGTAAAACACACAGAACTACAAACTGCAGGGTTACAGAAAGATTTACATACCGGTGGAGGTTTGGATGGTGAGGTGTCGGACTGGCATCTCCTGACAAAAAGTGGACACACAAACCAGCTCAGTGACTCAACAAAAAAGTTTGTTGTTGTAATTCATTTTTCATCAAATGAAAATTCTTACCTCAATATTATTAGTTTCTTTTGTGCAAAAAATAAAACTCCTGCCAAAATCACAATGATTACCACAACAATAAGGATGCACAGCCAAGGAACATAACCTGCAGAGAGAGAGTGAAGAGTAAAGGTTAGTTAATAATCTGCTGAACACATTACATATATTCACAAAGTTATAATTACCACTATAATATAAAACACCTAGTTAATGTTTACCCAAAAAAACAAAACTCATTACTTCTGCAACCCAGAACTTAAATCTTTTCTCTTGTGCTATCCACTCTGCAAGAGCCTGACCTTTTTGGAGTTTTGGTACCAAAATCTTTTCCTCTTTCCAGGATGGGTGCCTGATAACACAGCTCAGGTTTTCTGTATCCATTCCCTCGAGAATCTCCAGGCGACTCTCTACTGTAAAAAATCCATGTGATTCAAACAGTTTTTCCACAGGCGGCGATTGTCCCATATGGCTCCAGCTGATGTTGGCAGTAGGATTTCCTCTTTCAGCTTTGCACACTGCCTCCATCTTGTTGCCGTTATACTCTAACCAGGCTGATATACTGGGAGGAACTGAGCCAGGGAAGACAAAACAGGGGAAATGAAACTCTCTGAATATTCAATTCAAAATCAAATCACTGAAACCTTGATAATAATTTGCACTTACACCTAGTAGCACCTAACCATGCAGATAAGGTAGTTTTAATTCACTTATATATAGTTATAGTTAGTGGGTAACAGGTCTAAAAAGGCATATTGCTATTGGGGGTTTTTTGTCACTTTTTCAGAGATTTTCAGAGCAACAGAAAATAAATGCAACTATCTCCCATTGTGTAGTGACAGAAAAATGGTAAGAAGTAGATATTTTAGATATTTCAAAATCTATCTACAGTAACAGATGTCACTAGAGGTAAGCAGAATTTGCTTTGTTTAGTGTTTTAGTGTATTTTTTTCAGTGTGATTTGGCTGAACTGACCCTTCAAAGGGTTAACCTTATTGATTACATGGTTTTGGAAATCATCTATCCTTGTGAGGAGAAAAGTCCCACCTGTTATAGCCACGTTGATCTCATAATCTTCGCTTCCTCCTATGTAAACAGACTCGCACCTGTAGACCCCCACGTCATCATTTGAGAAGTTTGGGATGCGCAGGTATGACTGAGCTCTGGATGTGTTTCTGAGTGATTTGCCGTCATTGCAGGAGTCTTCGCTTCGGCCTTCATTGCTAAAGGCTATCTTACATCCTTTGTATTTCAAGTTTATTTTCCAGATAACAAACATTGTCTCACTCCATGTCTTATTGCTGCATGTCAGATTAACATCACTCCCCACGTTGAAAGTTAAATTTCTGACAACTGAAAAAAAGGAAAAAATAGTTGCATTATTTTTCCACATAGTGATTAAAGGGTTTGGGTTTCTTCTGTTATAAACCAATATGTAGTGCGCATGTCCTAATATAGACCAAAAAAAATGCAAAACCAAATGAAGAAAAGATTCAATTCTGCATTGGACATGGACATGTGTAGACAAAAAATGAACATGAAATGAAATAAAATAAAACAAACTATAAACAGCATATAAAAGTTATGATATACCTTCAGGCACAAAGCACAACACAGGATAAAAACACAGTTATAAAACAAATGATATGGTTGCTTTATGTTTATTACAGACAAAAATATCCCCATATAGAAAGATGTGTAAAAATTTGTTCCATGACCATCTTGGTTTTTATTTTGGGTGAAACATTTAATTACTATCAGTCTAAAATGATAATAATGAACTTCCATTTGAAATAAAGAAACCCTATAAACTATGATCTTTCAAAACTAATTTTACTGAGAACAATGATGAAAGGCTATCAAAATCCAAATATACTTTAAGATCTAAATTACATTATTGTTTCAAAGTGAGCAAAAATTTGGTATAGCCTCTTATTATTTCATAATCACATTGCAAAATACACTACAGATAAAGACTAAACCTTTCAAAGCATTTTTGAAATTGAAATTGAATTCATTTTAACAAAAAAAGTGCTCAATGTCTACAATAAGGATTAATGGAAAGGAGGGATAGAAATGTATGTTGTCGTGTTCAACTTCCTGTGCCTTCACTCATCTAACTCAATATTAATAGTCTTATTTAATAATTTACTCATACTGTAAAATAACCAGGGAGAAAAAGGGGAAAATTAGTTTACCATTAACTTTAGGAGGACCAGAAGAAGTGCTGCAGTTCATAGAGGTGCTTTGAGTAGTTCCTTAGAGAGATGGAGGTGCATGTGAGGAAAAAGTTAGTAAAACAGTCTGATTTTTTTCAGTCAGAAAGCAGCAGTTAATGATTCATTCTGAAGTGTTCAATCAGCAGAGCAACAATCAAGGTGGTTTATCTGTTATTCATGATTTAGTTTAGTTAGTCAGTTAGTTAGTTAAGGTGTGAAGCAATACGATTAAAACTGGTCTGAGATGACCAACTGCAGTAGGGCTGAATCACACAAACAGGCAAATGTATTGTCATAATCTCCCTCATTTACACATCTACACAGTCGAAGAAGCTCATGAGATAAGAATTGTGATTTCAAAGAAATCGGAAAATTCAGGGTTCCTTGACTGACACTTACTGCTGAGTGTTACGGGGGGTCTGAGACTTGTTTATGTCTGAGAGATGTAAGCAAAACCCCAAGCATGAAGTGGGATGACAAAACCACAAATCTCAAACAGAAGTTTCTCTTCCACCTTTCAGACCCCACAATGGAGAAAAGCTGCATCATAGTGTAACACTATGATCTTATATCAAGATTTCCACTGAAGTGGCAGCGTGCTGCTTGTTCATTCAGAAAATATGGGGCAGCCCTTTTATACATCTGTTATGGAACATTTTTCTCCATTATCAGCTTCTGCATTACCCCACCTCCATGCATGTTCTTTCCACTGACTGTCTACACACTCTGAGTCACACCACGACAACTTAACAGAAATCTCAGAGTGGCTACCCACTTACATTTACAGTTTACTACTCCTCCAAATATCACCAACATGCCACAGATTATACAGTAATGAACTATATTATGCGATGTTTGAATTACATTGCACGCTAACGGAAATACACTCACAAAACATATTGACATACAGTATAAAGTACCACAAATGACACATTCGTATTGTAGTTGTAGTAACACAATGTTGCTTAGTATCGATGGATTATGGATACAACTCCCTACGAGGTCATCTTTGTAGGGGTTTTGTGCATCTCTAAAAACCATGTTTGTATCTAAAAGCTGTATCTTACCGAGGCTAAAAGCTATTAAGTACTAAAACCAAATGCAAATTGCAAAAAAAAAAAAATGCAAAGTGTGTTAATTTTCAAACCTGGAACCTCGCTCCATGCTTCAGAGAAAAAGAGGATAATCGCGGCATAAATCCACATTATGTCCCTCATCTCCAGTTGTCTTCAGGTTCCTCTGTAAACTGGCAACCACAGCGTCTCTCACACCAGCAAGAAACACATCAAGTCCAGTCTCTAACTAAATCCGTTGTTGCGTGGTTTTGCCTGGGCTATCAGGCCATTTACCCTTGTTTAGCAATTTAGCAATTTCACTTTCTGCATTCAGGTCCAATAAGCTCAGGGTTCAAGTAGAGCAGGCTCTCCACCCCGTCCAGACAAACTGAAAATCCTAGACACCCCTCTTGATAAAGAAATATAAAAGACATGTGACTAACGAATCCCTCCCTCTGTCTTTCTCTTCCCCCTCTCCAAAACGCTTTCCACTCAAACATCTGCCTTTTTCTCCCACACAGGATGACGTCTGATACGTCAAGAAACCAGTTTCCTGTCTTGCTAGTCACATGATCACCCCCTTTCAAAGCAGTGTGTGTGAACACTCCAGGCTATACAACATCATAAATTAGACACATTAGACACATTCACAGTATGGCTTTGTATTATATCATTCATAAAATCCACCATAGCTTTGACTGTCAGATAGCCTTACTCTACATGAGTGCCTTGCTTCCTGGGGTACACCTGGCGAAAACTAATGCACTGTAATACAACAGCCCTGCAATAAATCCTACATCTTTTAAGGTTATGATGTCCGGGTTTTGATGAAACTAAGACAGAGGTGTTGATTCTTTATGGATAGTTTGGAGGCTGTAGTTTGGTGCTGTTCAACTGTATTATACTGACATGTGTTTCTAATATTTAGTCAATCCTCAATGATATAAATGGTGTGGACAAAATATCAGAAACACCTCTCACTATGAAACAATAATATATAACAGCAGCACAAACTATACAGCCTCCAAAACTCAGTTGAATCAACATCCAAAGACAACATTCACAAAAGTACAATGCTGAGTAAGTGCAATTTGACAAAAGTGGTTAGCTGTGGTCTCACATATGCTGGTGTAAGAACATCTTGCTGGCTGAAAGTTACACAGTGCAGGGTTCCTTACATGCACTGTTTATGAAGTGTTAACGTGGGTGCAGGCCTTATTACTAACTCCATCCCCAGTTTGCAGATCTGAGATTAACTGACAACAATGCATTTAGTAGTTATTGCGCGTATGTGGTTATGATCTGCAAGCTCTGTGCGGAGTTTGTGGTTTTGAGTACATCTCGCAATGAGACATCTTGATATTAACTGTCCCACATATGACCAGATAGGGCGGATGAACGATAAGAACTCAGCTTTTCCTTTTTTTGAGTGCACTCTCACTTAGTCTGTGTATGCAGCAGAAAAACTGTAAAAAAAACAGTAAAAAAAAACAAAAAAAACAAGCACTAAATGCAGACTTGTGAAAGGTACGTAAAATCTTTCCACAACTATAACACCCTGGCTTATTTGCTCTTAAAATCTATAGCTGATGCCTTTAGGATTTCAAAAACAGTACTGACACTAATGCGAGGAAGCAGTATTTGCAGTAATCTAGGCTTTAACCAGTCACAAGGCCCTTCTTTTTTTCTGAGATCTAATATTAGACAGTGTTTATTTAACATATAGGCAGCAGAAATTCAGCTGAGTGTGAGCTGGCACACTTGGCACAAGGGAACTAACTTTTCCAGAGTTGCAAAACTGTGAAGTAATGTTGCTCAGCTGTGTTCCTCAAATCCAAAAAAGGGAAAAAGCAAAAAAAAATTGAAAAAATGATAGGTTAGGGGCTTTAAGTTGGAGAAAATAGTCTCTGTGTCACATTTTGTGTGTATGTGTGTGTGTGCGTGTGTTTGTGCACTGTTTCCCTTTGATAACACTGACTTCCTGTTGATGCCAAAATGAACCTTTTTGGCTACCCAAAAATATGCTCTGAAGGGTAACGAAAGAAGTGAGACATATGAAGTGAAACAATGAATATGTCTTCTGAAAGTTAAATCTACATTTTCACCTCGTAGAGCAATGATTTTAAGCCTTCATCAGATAAGAAGTGACAGCTGAAAATGGATTAAAATAAATAAATGTTATTTTACCATTCAACACCTGATTAGTAGGCTATTTCAATAAAAATATGATTTCTTTTCAGATAAACAAAGAAACACACTATTCTGCCTGCTGGTCTACTGCAAAAACATATTTCAAAATTTGTATGTAGTTTATGAATTTTGGGGGACTGTACTAAAAATGTTGTGACTCAAGATTCAAGATCTTTATTGTCATATGCAGAACAGTTACATGGAAGCAGTCATTGGCAATGAAATTCTTAAATCTCAGGCTCCCTCCAACAATGCTCAAAAAATGGATGAGGAAAATCACACAAGTCAAAGGAGATCTTAAAGATGTAGTCTACGATTCTAATCCAAAACAGTTTTTGTCAAATTCAGATAATATCTCCTCGCGGTCCGCTAGCTTTCTGTTCTGTGTGTGCGCTGAAAAAAAAGTCCGGTGTTCATACACAGCCCTGGCTCTGTAAACGGGAAACAAACAGAGNGTCACAACTTGTGCTCGTGCACAGAACAAACTAATGCTGTGTTACTCGCGCAAGTTTGAAGGAGCAAGGTGTATTTGTTTTGCTGTTGAGTTCAAATATCAACAAGCTTTCTCCAGTATCGTAGACTACACCTTTAAGACATAAGATATAAAACAGTGTAAAAGTTCAAAATATGAGAACAGAATATGGTATATAAAATAAAAGTCTAAAATATAAGACACAGCAAGTTAAATGTCTACTAGATGTACAGATATAACATGAAACAAATGACAGTTTCTTTTACTGCACTAGGGTTGTAATTGCACTTTAATAAAGTAATAATATGTATCATCTCTAAAAAGTAGGGGGAGTTGTGAAGGGGGAGGAACCACTGATGCCGGAAGTGTATTTTCACCACAGTAATTCTCATTTGATAGTTTTCCTTTCCTTAACATGAAAACACGGGAGTCTCGTAGATAACACAACACGGTTATATGTTTATGTTATGACCTTTAGTTTTAATAATCTCCTTTTTGTGTCTGAGAAATAATGTTTTTTTCCCGTCAGTTTGGTACGGATATTGACTTTTAAAACTACAATACCCGTGAGCCTCGGCCAACGTTGCTGTGAAGACGAAGTCAGTCAGAGGCGCGAATCAGAGCAGTAGCAAAACACGTTTTGAAGTCTTACATATAAGGAGAAGCCGGGAGTTGACTTATTTATACCAACTGATGAATGTGTCAACAAGTTTCTACAGAATGTGATTTTTAGCTTCTGCCTGCAGTTAGCGGCGCACGCGGCTGAATTGTAAGCTCTGTGACTTTATGGATCTTACCGAAATGATTCCTGGGAGTCGTATTTGACTTCTCCCCTTGCGTTGTACGGTACACAGGAGTGTACCTTTGACTTTTTATGTCAAAGAACCACATATTTTCTAACGCAGTGGCCCGTCTTTTGCAGAGTTTCACCTCCATTAAGCCTCCAACTGCCAGTCGCCAACGTTCTGTGCAGGAAATGAACGGGATGGACGCCCGAAATAACCCCTCCCACTTTCAGTTTACCGTCTCCATGGTTACATTGTTAAACACCACGGAGGCCAGTGATATCGCTGTCTGCTAGAGAAATTCGTTGAAGCAAAAAACACGGTTTTTAATTGAATTAAATAAAATGAGTATATCTGTCACCCGTACAATTCCTAAGAAAAATGATGCTAATAAAGTTGTTAGGCGGCAACGGGTTTATGACTACTTGTATGGTAAGTAAACTTACTGAAATGCCAGCTAACTAACTACCATTTGAAAACTTGCTAACGTTAGCTCACTTGGTTGACATTAACGGCACTGTTTTGCCACAGATCCAGTTTACACAGTGTCATCGGATGTAGACCATGCCAGGTCCAGCCTCAAGGCCTATGCGTCTAAGGACCGAGTAGTAAGTTGCGTCCATATTTGTCCTACAGCAAAATATTGGTTGTTTTGCTAACAGTCAGTATAGGTTGTATCATCAGATAACGTTAATGTTAACTAACAATCAGCTTAAGCCCTAGCAAGGTGCTCTCTCTTTAATTTAAAAAAGACCATACCATAACTAACTTAGCACAAGTACTAAGTCAAAGGCAACAGTCAGTTTGGCTCAGTAACACTTAACACAAGACATTATTATATTGAGATAAACTCTATTGTTATTACCATAGGTTTAGTTTTGTTTAGGTTTTTGTTGCTTATAGCTCCTAAGAATGCACACAGATTAAAAAATGACAGCTGTTGATGATTTACAGTAAGGTAAATCCATCTAGTATGACAAATTTATTTATTAGATAATAGCACATATTGTAAATTTAAAGTACTGTCATATTGTACTGTATAACTTTACATTAAATTAATATGTTTTCTTTCACCCTTGAACGCTATGTAATTCTGAAGCAAGTCATAAGTAATCCACTTTCTGTTTACCTCTCCTCCACTAATCACAAGTTGTTCCCTGAAGTGCCCTGTGGCCGAACTATGACCCATGGCCAGTATTGTTTCTAAGTTGCTACTGTTTACCCATGAGAACAAAGAAATGTATTGAATGTGAAATGCACTCACTGACAGTATTTCTCTCTGCCTTTATCAGAAGAGAGTGCCTGAGTTTGGGTCTATGTTCAGTAACCTGTCCCACCACCCACGGTATACTGTTCAATTGGACCCTGCAGACCCAGTACCGGCCTCTATTGATCGTCGCTGGCGAGGCAACACGGAACAGCGCAGAGAGGCACTGCAGCAGCTGGCTGGGTAACAGAACAGGCAGCATTTTAATGAACAGCAGTTACTGTTTTGTATTAATTCAAGGTTAACTCAGTTACTCATTACAAATATAAACAGTTACCCTCTGGCTGTGATTCTCGATTACCTTCTTCACAGGGTTATTCCAAATGCTCAGTCATGGCTGAAAAGGGAGGAGTGCCATGTGACCGGAGCTGATCGCTGGAAATACTTTAAACGGTTTGATTAGCCAGCCTACACTCTGAAGCTGTAAATATGGTGGAATACACTCATACTAACTTCACTTTGCAGCAGTTACCTCTGCCTGATACTATGACAGTTTACAAAAGATAACTGCCATGCTGCCCTGGTTCCTACATTAAATATTGACATAGTGTCTGACGTGGTGCTCCATTCTGTTTTCTTTAGCCCTCTGATTCCCTTCGCACAGCAGGTTCCCCCGGATGTGATTTTTGCTTTGCCAAAGTAAGTTCAGCAGGTTCCTCGTGTTTCTTTAATTGCCTTTTGCTGGTAGAGGGTACATCCTCTCTTTTTGTCTCCTCAGAGAAGACTTTGCATCTACTGGAGGAAACAATGCTGAGCAACAGCCCACCCACTTCACTGTGGGGGTCCAGACAGACTACAGGGAAAGTGAAGCACAGACAGACCCGTATAGCCCTGAATATGTGGTACAACCTGGGACAACTCCCTCAGAGCTCCTGCAACTTGCAGCTTTGACTTGGGGTATGTGATCAACTGTTCAGATCTTAACCAGTAGACTGAATGTATTATTAAGAATGTATAACTACCTTGTTAAAACCATACATCTCCAGCCTTCCTACTGGTGCTCTCAGCTGAATAGTCTACCTTTACTTTTAGTGTCTTATAATGAGCTTACAAATGCTTCTATCACTTCTGCAAATTACATTTAAATCCTCTCTGATGACAATTTGCCTCAGGTCGTGGTCTGCCTGCAGGCCTGGCAGAAGTGGAAATGATAGAGCGGGCACGTGCCAAACGAGCTTGGGAGGCCACCCTTCCTCCATTGGATGACCTTAGTCAGCTAGACAAAAGAAGACATATGATGGAGGAGATGGAGGCCAAAGAGTGGGCTTTCAGAGAAGGAGAAATCCAGAAGTGAGTGGTGCTGCACCTCAACCGCTATTATTTAACTTCTTATCCCTAACTGGAAAAGACATAAATAGAGAAGTAAACCACAGATTTAAGTGTCCCCGAACTTGTGTAGCGGCATGCATTGCTATCTTTTTTTTTCACTTTCACCACTCTCATCAGTGTCATTTACTGTACTCTCTGTCAATGTTGTGGTCACTGCTTGTTTCCGCTGCCACTAAGTGGACACAAAATTAGCTATTGGAGGTTTAAGCAAAGTGAGTACATGCTCACACATGGGTTTGAACAAAATTCTTCCATTGTATGAGCAGTTTCTCTAACCAAAATGCCATAACCACATACTACTTGGGGCTAACATATGTCTAACCAAAAACGATATGTAGGACATATCCAGCTCTTGGCTTATTTAGCAATCTTGGTGAACTCCCCCTCCCATCCTTGAAGTTCCTGCTGGCTTTACCATGCAAAACCTGCCCTTTTTCAATGCTCTCTGGTGGTCAGGTTGCAAGAGGCTCGTCTTGTTGTGCTGAAGGACCTCTTGAAGCAGAGAGATGAGGCCCAGAAAGAAGTTACAAGCGAGAGACTGAACCAGATATATTTGAAGCACCAAAAAGACAAGGAGACCAAGCTACAAAAGATTCACAATGACTACATCCGGTGTAAGACAACCGCTGCCTCTGCTCTAACATAATATTCGGATCATAGATGTATTATTCAAGGCTGTCTATTCTATCTATTCTTTTTCATTGTTGTTTTGTCTGTAGCACTGAGAAAACTGCAAGCTAAGAGTAGAAATGTGGAGGGGAAGCTGGAGCGTTGTGGCATTGTCAAAGACTACACAGATTCTCCGACATATGCCCCTCGGACCCACAGGGACACATTCACCAACAGGAACACCAGCAACAATGAGTTAAAAAGCCACTACTTAGACACATATGAAGGTCTGAATCTAAATCTTTTTGGACAAATAGAATCTAGCGAGTAATTTCCATAATAGCACCTCAGAGATAAGAGTATCCCTTTATTGTTCAGGTAACTTTTGACTTTTTGTCAATCATAGGCTTGCTGGAGCTAGAGGCAGGACTCTCTGCTTCAGTCCTCAAGCCATGGGTGAAAACACCCAAACCCAAAGTCAACATCATCAAGGATGCGACCAAGCCCCCTTCGAGCAGAGCGGTAGAACTGATGGAGAAATACAAGGTAAAGCAGAAAGAAGCATGTTCATTAAGCATATCACTTAAGTTCTACATGCACACGGATTACCAATTATGGTTCCACAGGCCCTCAGGGAGGAGCAGAACAAGCAATTGACAAAAAAGTTGCGTTTTCTTGTCAAGAAGGAGAAGTCTGTTCCTCGTCCTGTCACTCCCAGAGTGGAGGAGCCACCAGAGGTCAGCTGATGTCTCTGACTCTAATTGACAATGACCTTGTTCATCCTACATGTGTTTGAGATGCTATTTATTAATTAATGTATACCTCCGTCATTAGGGGGATGAGGAGCTAGAGCTCGCAGTCATCCACTTGCAGAAACTACTGCGAGGAAGAAGTATCCAATATGAGGTCGGAACATGTCTGCACACACATGCACGTGTGTGTGTGTGTGTGTGTTTACCTGCATGTCTGGGACTTTTTTTATGTTTGAAGTACCTATAGAAATGTTTGCATGTGTTTCAAGTTGTAAGGACATCTCTATTCATTTCTGTCTGTGTTGTTGTACAGATGTTTATGGGCAAGGAGAACCATCTGGAGCTCATCCAGGAACTGAGGACTGCCCACGCCCTGCAGAGGGAGGAGCAGGAGCTACAGAAAGCTGACAAAGGGCTCGTAATGACCCTGAAAAAGCAGAGAGACAAACTTAAACACAAGGTGAAACACACACAGACACATTCACATGCAACATTTTACAATCTCCAAACAATCTCATTACGCCTTCTCTCTCCGCGCCCAGACCTCTCAAGAGGAGGCATCTCAGGCCAGAGTGGTAGGTGCAGAGCTTGAACACCTGTTCGACACCTTGTCCAAGGAGCTGATTCATCTCCAGGAAGAGCGCAGGATCCACGCCTTTACACTACTGGCTGAGAGAGACCGTCGCCTACGAGAGGCCGAGGAGAGTGGGAGGAGACAGGTGGAGGAGCGCAGACGCAGAGAAGAAGATGAGATCTTCAGACAAGTGCGTACATATGAAAATTTAATTTAAAGGAGATAGTTATGAGGAATACAAGTGTGTGTCTGTGGTGCACATGTTTTAATGCTTATCATGTGTGTGTGTCCTTAACACTGTGTCACAGGTGGTGCAGGTACACCAGGAAACTGTGGATTTATATTTGGAGGACATCATATTAGGGACCTTGGAGCAGACAGCTGACCAGCAGGCCAGAGAGGAGATCCGCAAGAGGGCAAAAGAGGTCAACGACATCGCTTATGCCATGGAGGAAAGGTATACCTCAGCATGTCTGCTGATGCTTCGTATTCAGAAATTCAAACCCAAGGATGATAAACAAAAATCATTTGTATGTGTGTAGCCGGAACAATATTCAGTCGGAGGAGATTGTGTCAGAGTTGGCGTACAGTTTCCTTATCCCAGAGGTCGAGAAGATCGGTGTCAGACAAAGAGGTTTGGGAGATTTTTCTGTTTCCACTGTTTTCACACGTTATTATCATAGAATACAATATCAAAGTGATTAAAAATTATGAGTAAACAGTATTTGTACCAATAATTAAAAACATATGAAAAGGCACCACATGTCTAAAAAGTAAGAGATAAATGCACGTTCTAAATAAATACAAACAAAAAAGGACAATTGTTAAGTTACAGGCAGATTTTTTGTGATTTCTCTCTCCCAGTGCACCAGAGGCAGCGCAGACACCTGCAGGCAGCTCGGAGTATCATTCAGGGGACTGCGGAGCATTCTGGGTTCCTTCCTAGTACTCTGGGGGCCTCACAGTCGACCCATCCCTCTGAAAGAGCCTCTAACCGAGTCCTCGATGAGATGATCGGCCAAGTGGAGCAGGAGAAGGAAGCAGAGCAGCACCACAGTCAAACTGAGTAGAGGACTAGATAGTGTACTGAGAAGCAGTCTGATGTCTAAATTTGTTGTTCACTCATATTAGTAAAGTATAAAGTTTATGGGTGGATTATAGCCTTTTGATTATTACTACTTACATTTTTTATCTAGAATGTACAGTATATTCCCACCTTTTCTGACAGGGTCCAAGTATAAGCTCCATTTCCATCTGGGGACTCTGCCAGTTGGGCTGCTGAGGGAGTTATGGAGGATTCAGGGGTCTCAGTTTTAAGGTTACTCATTTTGACTACTTGTGTCTTATTTTAACAAAGTGCTTCTGCAATTTAAGTTTTTGGAATTGTTAAACTAGTATCACTTTTTAGAAATGTAATGATGTTTTGCAACTGTTTTGCAACAGTTCCATTACATTTTTAAGATTTTTTAATTTCAGTAAACCTCTAAAGGAAGTTTTTATGAGACTTCAAATATGAGGAAGTTTTCAATCTGTTACAGGTATTTTTTTTTTTACTTTGGAAGTGACTTTCCCTTTAATTTTCTCCAAAACTGTATAGTAAAAATTGCCTAAAATGTTATATGGTCGTAGTAGGGTGATTCTTAAAAGGATTCCATTGATTGATTTTCAGGGAAAAAAAGGAAGGGTTTTTATGAGAGTTCAAATATTAAGGAATAATCTATGTGTTACAATGCACATTGACTTTGGGCATGACTCTCCCTTTAATTTATTTAAAAAATTATATACTAAAATGACCTTCAAAATTGTATTTTATTTTTTTTAATGACAACTGTCAAGGGCATTATGAGCAGAAATCCATTGGGATTCTCAGCAAACCTGTTATGGAAACGGTTTCATCATAGTTTTTAAAAAAAAAAGAGGGAATTTTCTATGCATTACAATGTGTATTTACAGTGGATGGTAAATTTATTTATTTTTTAATACATTTATCACATATTTATCACATTTTGAAGAAGACGTTTCATCAAATGATATGTAATACAATGTGGCTTCATTAGGTATGCCTATGTGAAATGTGAGAATTCTTCAGCTAGTCCTTTTTGGCCACTCCCAGCACCGGTAAAGTAATTACATGAATAGACGCGCAAAAAAATCCAAAACGGCGGCTGGCTTTACCGAGATTTTGCAAACAACGGTTCACTTGACCGTAGTACCCACCCCCCACCCACCCATCCGCTGCCAGTACAGATCAAGGGGCCTACAGACAAATGACTTCAGGACACTTATTACAGGAAACCATATGGAAAGGTCGCGCTGCCGCAATAATTAAAAGGTATCGCGGGTGACAGGGGAAAAAAACAACAGACATCATATACCTGAGGTAACCTCACCCACCTAGGCGCATCAGTCAGCAGTGGCCAGTGAAACCTTTCCTCAGTATTCACAGTAAATGTTCACATGTGACAGTGGATGCAGTTTCATTGTTTTCTTTTTACTTGAAAATTAATTTGGGGAGGCTGAGGGGTGCGTAATGTGGGGGGCACACGATGCGTCATGGGCGGGCACCCCCACCCTCCTCCTCCCCTTGGCGACGGCCCGTCCCGCAGGCTGCAGCCAGAAACACTTGTAGCGACGAGCCCGGTACAGCAAAGAGCGAGCAACAACTTAACACGTCCAGCAGGAAGAGCTGGTGCGATACTCTTGCTCACCTGTTGAGTGTACAGGAAATCCCAAATCCTCCGGGATTCACCGCTGCGAGGTGAAACCACTGTGGACTACAGACAGCTGTTCGGACATCTGGAATCGAGTCAGTGAGTTGAATGATCTCGATCACTGTGTGGTTACAACTCGACCTTTAACCAGCTGAAGGAGAGGTAGTGAAAGTAGCTCTTTTCAGATTATCAAGGTTGACTGAGAGTCTTTTACGTGTTTTTAACTCATTAAAAATGCCAATTTGGTGTTACAGAGGTGCTGCTGCCTGCCAAGTCAAAGGCGTGGCGGTAGAGTTGCGTCGCCCAAACAAAAATTGGTTTTACAAGCTACTTGTCGTGAATTGACATAATGTTTTCTCCTGAGTCCAATCACTGTCACTCGCCTGTGTAAATGAAAGTAATGGGTTAGTGGGGCTGCACGATTTAAAGACACAACAACACGTCGCACAACATACAGTAGGCTACATAAAATACACATTATGACTGTGGTTTCAAAGTAATGTCATACAAAGCATGCAGTGTAGAGGATCCATGATATGGTCATTTGATTGATATATTTACTGACACTGACAGTACATCACTTTTCTGTGTCAGTTTAGTTGCATTCGATAAGCTTTATTGGCTTTAAGATTTAAAACAATATTACAATTATACTAAATGATTAATCAAAACCTCATGTTGCCATTTATCACATTTCTATACCTGCTTTCAGTGTTGTGTAAAAGCCTGTAACTAAAATGACAACAGTGTGACAGCAACTTCATAATTTTGTGTTATTGGACGTAATAAGAGTCCCTATAAGAGTCCTGTTGAAAGCTGTGAACTATTCACTGCAGCGCTGCAATTTCTGGACACTTCAGAGCACTTGGTGTTATTTGATACTCTTTGGTGGAGTTTGAAATGGTTCCCCGCGGTGACCATTTAGCCTCAGGGAATGGATTAGAACTAAAGGCTTTTAATAGACTTGAATGATTCCACTGAGCCTTTATTCATACATACTTATGCCTCACTGCACCTTTATACAAAAATGTAATAGAAGAAAATGATTCAGCCTCAGTATTGTTATCTAATCCTTATATTTTAAGGCAAGAGTCAACACTAAAACATCACTTCCCCTCACACCCTGCCACTTCTTACAAAAACAATGTTGCACTCGAAATTCATCGATATGAAGTTAGTGATGCCACAGTCCTCTAATCGTCCCTCAGGTGAGAATGAGTAAGGAGGCCGCTGGAGTGCAGACCATCCGAGAAGCGCTCAGGAGGCAAACTGAAGAGGATGACGAGGAAGGAAAGGTGACAGAAGATGAGGAGCCCAGAGCCTGCGGTGTGTGTGGAGATCTGGCAAAGGGCTACCACTTTAATGCCTTGACGTGTGAAGGCTGCAAGGGCTTCTTCAGGTGAGGTTGTTTCACTCGCCCTTTTCCTCGCTCTTTTCCTCTCTCTCACACACATGCCGCAGATTCTCCCTGATCCCAGTCGCTGATGCTCCATTCTGTAAATATAGCAAATATAGCAATGTAGTCTTGAAACCAAGAAACTCACTCACGCTCATCATCAAGGCAACAAAGTAATGAAGCCATACTAAAGCAGAAAGAAATACCTATAAGGAATTGACGGATAGCAGAGGGGATAAAGGACTTAACAACTACTGTAACAACCAAATAGAGCGTAGTGAATAACTGAACTGATGGATAACGTTTTTGGAGGGGGTGAACTCTTCGCTGGCCTCACTCAGTGGTCATCTCTGTGTTTACGTCCCACCTCTCAGCGTGTACGATGCTTTCTGTGACGTTATCTCAATCATTAGCGGATGCATACATAGAGACTGTTGTACAGTAACCCAGTACAGAATATCCTGTTAGATATGTATGATATGTACAAATGGAAGCTGTTGTGGCATTGTACGTTAAAGACAAATCCAGAGCTCAAATAAGCGATCAACGGAAAATGAATCACCAGCTATTGATTTTTGACTTGGTGATTGATTTTTCAAGCAAAAAAAGCCAAACATTTGCTGTTTCCAGCTTCTCAAATGGGAGAATATGAAGTTTTTCTTCGTCATATATGACAGATATCTGAATATCTTGAGGTTTTGGACTGTCGTATTACTACTAAACTTAACATATGATATTTGCCTTTACAACACACATAAGGCAGCTATCCTCTCTATGTCTCCACTGTCTCTTCCTGTGTGACCACCTCTTCCTCTCACCAAACCACAAACGACCACATATACATATCTGCCTGTTCCATATTCAAGCAATAAGCCCCAAGAGGCTGTGGTTTATAGTGATGTTATTAGAACAGCTACAGTAAGGGGCGTTGTTAGGCACGACGCGGAGTGGAGTGGAGTGTATGTTTGATTGAGTTTCTTGGTTTCAAGCCTATATGACTATATTTCTGAAAAGTGAGAAGCATTTTCACAGATGTTCACGTTAGTTGTCATAAAATAATGTCACAACCAGGAAGCAGAAATACAGAATGGGCCATAAAAGTCAGTTTATAATGTTTGAGAAATTGTGCCTTGTGTAAATTTGCATGTTTTCCTCTGTTGCTCAGATGTATTGTTTGTTAGAGACAAAAGGTCCAGTTTTGAGAGTAGGGTAAAACAAACACCAAAACTGTGTTCCAGTTTGCAAAACAGCAAACGCTCCAAATGGTGCTGTGTTCTCAAAGCTTTTTACAATCAACAAAGTCACATAATGGAGTTTGAAAGGAAAACGCTGTAACAAAATGCTCTTCACTCATGGCAGCATAAAGAGACCATCTTTTCCTGCAGTCGTTAGTGGTAAACAAAACTGAAAACAAAATTACCTCAATATTTTAGGCCTGTTTTCTAATCCAAATGTTGCAGGACATAGATTTTCATTCACATCACACGTACTGTAATATTCTCCCTGGTCTGACATCTTGGATAAAACGACTTTGAGTGACAAATCCAACCTTAACATGACTTCAGTCAGAGGTCAAGTCCATGACCTCAGTGCGTGTGAAGTGGACATGAGTGTGTAAACTTTACATTGATGTGCTGGAAAAGTTCTCTCCTTTCATTGAGGAACGGCAAGTACTGTATTTTGGAAGATAAACCATTGATATTACATTTTAAATGATACACATCCCTACGGCTCTTGCAGCATTTCCTACTTTCTCTGCATCGTTCTGTTTGACACACACCAACTGGCCAACCTGATGTGTGTGATTACATGCTAAAAAAAGTTTTGTATCTTCGTATATTCTGCAGCAGTGAATGACCTCACGCAGCAGTAAAAGATTTCTCTTCATTTGAATTTTTTTTGGAAAATCCAAGTCTTACCCAGTGCATCACTAGGCATATATACATTTAAAGTCTGTGCAAAAGCAACATTAAATGCATATTGTTACTAGGGGTGTCCCACACTAAGAATTTACATAGTCGAACTGATTAATCAAGTCTTGCCTATCATCGACTGATCGTCGAATAATTTTTTTTTCCTTTCTTTTTCTCATTGATCCGTATTATCATTTGCAACATTGGCTTCCGTTTTTTCCACACCAGACAAAAGAGCTGAAACACAATTTGTCTTCTTGA
>NTHP01000042.1:152531-177060 GCA_003416845.1 Oplegnathus fasciatus | reverse complement strand
GTTCAAAGGTCAAAGGTCACTGTAACCCCACAAAACACATTTTTGGCCATAACTTAAGAATTCATACGCTAATATGACAAAATTTCACACAAATGTCTAATAGGATAAAATGATAAAGTGATGACATTTTTTACCCAAAAGGTCAAAGGTCAACTTCACTGTGACATCATAATGTCCTTGAAAAACACTTTTTTGGCCATTATTTATTGATTTGGACCACAAGGCACTTGTATGAGTCCACCCTCTTCACTTCCTCTCCCTGATGACAGCCAGGACAGGGGGCCTCCTCTTCCTCCGGTAGTCCACCACAAGCTCATTAGTTTTACTGATATTGAGCTTCAGGTGATTGTCATTACACCATGGGATGAAGCTCTCTGTCAGTCCTCTGTACTCCTCTGTAAAAATAGTCCCTAAGTGAAGACAGCATGTTGGAAATTATTCACTGGAATCATACATGTCAATATAGTGATAACTTCCATTTTGCCAAAAAATACATGTAATACCTTTTATTAAATTCCTTCAAGGTCTGCACTACATATATTATATGAGTTAGGACAGACATGGACATAAACTGCAACAGGGGGTGGATTACCTGGAATTATAGTTTATGACTGATGTCTATTCAGAAGAACTTATTTCCCATTAAGTGTGTGTCACACCGGTCTCTTACAGGTCTCTAACCATTGGGGACCAAATTGCTTTGTTGAAAGGGGCCACATTTGAAGTTATGCAGATCCGCTTCAACATGGTGTTCAACGCAAAAAGAGGCATCTGGGAATGCGGCCATATTACTTACTGCATAGATGACGCTGTACGAGGTGAGACCACTTACACAAACAAAAGCCGAAGCATGCTTTTATATGTTCAAAGGGGGAAGGCTTGGCTGTTCCTACTGTGCAGTGTGAAAATGCATAGATGAGTACACACACATATCACAATGAAATAACACTAAAATAAATTAAATTTTGCATGGATATAGATGTAGATTTGAACAGTAAAATTGGGGGCTGTTAAACCCAAACAAGGAGCTGAAGGAGGCTAAAATGTTCCATAGAGCTGGGGGGAGCTGCAGAGTCAGGGGATAATTCTCCTTGGGTTCGTCAATAGGAGCAACTAATTTCACATACAAGTAGTCATTTGATCCATTGTTAATATAAGAATATTGACTGTAACAGCTTTAAGGAAAGAGATGGACTCATATGGAGGCGAAAGTGCCACTGGATTTGTCAGGTGGTTTAATAATAATGGCTTAAAGGCACAGATCTGATGCTAATTAAAGAGTCAGCAGCACAGAGGTATGTACTGTATGTGAGGAATCCAGGTTGTAGTTAACATTGTCTGAAAGTAGCCTAATCAAAACAAACGCAACCTCAGACATGTCGAGAACCTCTGATTTACAGATTTAGTTTAGTTTCACATCTCACTAGTGCTGGTTTCCATTATGCTTGCACCTTTAAGTTATGTATGAAGTTGCAAAGTACTAATATGAATGCAAATATGCTCTGGACATGTTTATAGATATTGTATTTTTTATTTGTGAGCAGTCAGACATGTAATAAGACGTGTGCACACCTCTTATCTTGTTCTTGGAGGTGTAACATGACTCCTGGAGGAACATTCGCCAGAATGTTGTCAGACTGGTGTTGTCTGCTTCTTTTCTAAAGATTGAATGAAGTGCAGTTGGCATTCATTCATTATCTTCCAGCTTTGTACTCACTGACTTGGGCTGGCAGACAGTCTTTAACACTGCTACTGTGTCTCTCATAATGCTTATGGGATATTTACAGCAGGATTAGGAAATAATTCAGGCCACACAGAATATTATTTTGACTGGCCGGCTGATATATGTTAAAAATTCAAATTGGGACACTTCAAATAGAGGGTTAGGGTTAGGTGAAAGATATATTAAATAGCATGTAACCATAGCAACAATATGAAGTGATACAGAGGATACAGGTATTCTGCGATATTAGGACATCAGGACATCTTGCTCAGTAGAGCTTCCTTACCACTCACCATTTCTTCTTCGTGAAATCTTAACTCATGCTTTTTTTTGGTCATTTTTGACCAAAATGCTGAAGAGTTGCATTATGGGTAATGTAGGCGCCATGTTTTGACAAGGAAGAAGAATGCAGGGAATAAAAAGGACGATATCGATTGTAATTTTTTTCCCTCGTCTCTCCATCTCTGTCATGTCATTGACCTCTGTTCACCTGTGCTTTGTAGCGGGCTTCCAGCCGCTCCTGCTGGAGCCTCTGCTCAAATTTCACCACACACTACGCAACCTGGGCCTGCAGGAGGAAGAGTATGTTCTCATGCAAGCCATGTCCCTGTTTTCTCCAGGTAGCAGCAGGTCTTCAACAGTTCATCGCAGTCCTTGGCTAATCAATCATTTATGAAGCTTATAAATATTTAAACCCTAGAAACAGTGTGCATTTGTACCCAGCCAAACATAAAACTGTATTTTCAGAAGTTCTTGCTTTGGATTTTTTAAACATTTTTTTATTTGATCGATCAGACCGTCCAGGTGTGCAACAGCACAGCGTGATTGATGAGCTTCATGAAAACTTGGCGCTGGCGCTAAAAACCTGGATTGACAGCAAGAGGACAGGACCAGAAAAACAGTGAGTGAAATATCAAGTGCCAGTCTCGGTCCATTCAGTCTGAAACCTCCCACAGACTGAACCTCCTTTGTTTCCTCTGTGCCTCCAGCTTGCTGTACCCCAAAGTGATGGCCTGTCTCACCGAGATGAGAACAATGAATGAGGAGTACAGCAAGCAGGTCATGCAGATCCAGGACATCCAGCCTGATGTTCTCTCTCCTCTCATAATGGAGATGGTCAGTAAAAACCCCTGTAATGACTTCTAACACTGACTGTACACAGACAGCTCAAGCGCCCTGGGTCCACGTCTGTTATTTAATAACGGAGACCCCAAACTGAAAACCAGCTGAATGTGCTCATTGATTTAAAGCAAAGTGTTCCGTGTTTGTTGCTGAAAATCCCGAACAGATGAAGATGACTGTTAAGCTCAGTCGTACTCAGTCCTGCTGCTGTCTGTTCTCTGCACACTACCTGCAAGTCAAAGAAACCATGAGTAAGGCAGCATTACAAATTTGTTTTGTGATTACAGTACTGTGTCTATGAATGAATGTCGACTTAAAAGTTGAGAGTTTTTTTTAAAACAGATTTGTCAGAGACCATAAAGTATGTATTTTCTCAGAGAATGAAAAGAGCTGTACTTGCAAAGACGATCTTTGCTTTTTGTATTTGTTACCTCAGGTTGTGTTTAGTTTTGTGTGTTGATGCCATCACGCGAAACAAAAATGCTCTAAACTCACTGTAAATAAAAGTGACTAAAGGTGCTCCTCAGATTGAAGCATGTGATGGTGCTTCTTGGGTCATTGACAGCGTAATAGGACAAACACTGCCCCACTGTGGTCATACTGAGACAAAGGATAACTGTAAATAAGAGACTGATCTGTTGGTGCCACTGCAAAAATCTTGTCTGGTATGTAATAAGACTCTTAAGAAATTGTCCTAACATTTGACCTATTAGTCAAAAAAAAGTAGAATCTAGAAGCTTTGTATAAAGAAGCTAAAAGTAACTTTTGGCAAAATTGAATAAGTGTGATTCTTAAGGACTGCAGTGACTTCTAAGTATAAAATCTAAAATAAGGACTACAACTATCATATTACATACTGATTCTAAGCAGGTCTCTAGTATGTAGTATACTCAAAGCAGACAATATGCATACTACTCATTTTGAGTGAAATGTCTCAACAACTACTGGATGGATTGCCTTAAAATTCTGTGGTGACATTCATGTCCCTCTTAAGATATACTGGAATAACTTTGGTGATCCTCTGACTTTTCATCTAGCGCCATCATCAGGCCAAAATCTTCCCAACATTTTGGTTTATGACCAAATACCTGCTAAACTGATGACTTTCCCATCAGCCTCAACTGTACTTTGTGTTTAGCGCTAATTAGCAAATGTTAGCATGCTAACACA
This sequence comes from Oplegnathus fasciatus, assembly GCA_003416845.1. NCBI lineage: Eukaryota > Metazoa > Chordata > Actinopteri > Centrarchiformes > Oplegnathidae > Oplegnathus > Oplegnathus fasciatus. The sequence goes on along the minus strand of NTHP01000042.1, from coordinate 173,045 downwards.
CTAAACTAAGATGGTAAACATTGTACCTGCTAAACATTTAGCTCAAAACACCACTGTGCCTAAGTACTGTACAGCCTCACGGAGCTGTTAGCATGGCTGTAGACTTATCCTTGTTATAATATATATAATAATAATATAATAACTTTATTTATATAGCACCGTTCAAAACAAAGTCACAAAATGCTTTACAATAAAAACACATAATAAAAGTAAAATCCAAAACATAACATATAAAACAAGATGAATAATTTCAATAAATACAACAAATAAAATCAATTAAGAAAAAGAGAAGTTTTTTTAAAAGTGAGTTTTAAGAAGATATTTAAAGGAGGATACTGAGTTTGCCTGCCTGAGATCCCGAGGCAAATACATTTTAATGTTAACATTTGGAAGAATCACACTCATGCTGGAGCCATCATCTCATGAACTTTTTCATGTTGTATAAGTAGTGAGAGTATTTGTATCTTTTATCAACTTATCACAATTTTCCAAAATATGTTCAGTGCGTAGCTGCAGCTTCTGCAATTTGGCAACTGAGACCAACACACGTAGGAACATTTATGCATCACATTCCTTTATGCATATATTCCTAAAATTACATCATTCTTAAAATATTGATGAATTTAAGACCCAAATTCTGAGCGGCTTTATACATACCGGCTCTGACGTCCATTTTACATTTTGGCTACGTGAAGAGACAACAGCACACTGACTAAAAAGAGACGGAACAGACAAAGGGCTTGATCATTTCCAGGCTATCCTACTCTTTATTTAATGCAAATTACAGTACCAGGGAACTATTCCTCAGAGCACGCAGAGGGAATATTTACAGAGGTGCACATTTAGCATACCTTCACAGAACAAAAAAAAAACAAAAAAACAAAAAAAACAAACATGAAATAAAAATTTCAGTCACAAACGGAGGCATTCAAGTAGTAGTACTGTTATACAGGATGTTTTTGTAGTATTTTCTATGATTTTTCTTTTCTTTAACCCCAGTTAGCATATTAAACTAGTATATATGCTAGTATAATAAATTACACTAGCATATATACTTGCTTGACTTCTTTTTTGGTAACCTTTGTGGTGTTTTTATTGAACTGGAGTTAAGGGGTAGGGTGAGGTGGATCAAACTTTCTGGTGGTAGCGACACGTTCATGAATGCAAAATTACAGCAAGCAGGAGGCAGGAGAGAGGCTACATGACTCGACCCCTTAGGTGCTACTGAATTCCCCCCGAATATGCAGACAGGGAGGAGAACAAGCAAGAGGACAGAGAAACAACAAAATATCCAGGGAGAGAAGAAGAGAGACAGAATACACGACTGCCTCTGAGGATGGCTCATCACGACTACATCTTAGTTTGGCTTTGGTAACAGAACCAATACTGTGAGTAATACAGAAACTGTACTGTATTGTATATATACAGTATATGAGGCCTTTTGAACCCCTGCTGCCATCCACAACACCCCCCCACCCACTTCATGCCCCGGAGTCCGTGCCAGTACTGTGGTATACGTGTTTGTGCGTGCATGTGTGTCCAAGATAAAACATCTATTAAAATAAACACTCATCTACTGTATCTTCAGTTAAGGAAAATATCCTTACAATTAACAATGTCTGTATATTACAGTAAGTGTGCAATGAAAAAGGGAGAGAGGTGCGAGTGGAGGGGGGGGCTGAAACTCAAGTGGAAGAGTGTGTTGCAGGATAGCAGGACATTCAACAGCACCAAAGGGAGAGTCACAATGTCATGAGGAGGGGGGGTGATGGCGGGGGCTGGGGGCAAGGCGAAGGTGTATGAAAGCAAAGGCACTCCAAACTATAGTTACACTATACATGACTAGTTCTTGTTACAATAATACAGCTGTCATCTACTGTACTGTACAGGTAAGATTGAACATATGGCTGGATAAAGCTGATCATCATCATCATCTACAATATCCATAAACAACATCAGTTTTTGCCCTGATTCTGTTTTATTTATTTTTTTTATCTTTTTCATTTCTTTCCCTACCCTTTGTCATCTTTGTTTTTGCTCATAAACAGTACATGGGTCTGCATATATACATACCTTGAACACAACATGGAAAAAATAATCAACATAACAACATAAAAAACAACATACAAGTCATACAAGTCAGAATTTTGGTGAGGAGCATTTATACTGTATATACAAATTCTGCTTTTTTCTTTTCTTTTTTTTTTTCTTTTTTCTTAAATGTAGTGAGTGTTCTCTGCAAATAAGATGCTTCGACAGACTGTACCGAGTGGCTTTATGTGCGGCAGGTGGAGGAGAAAGAACGCTAGGCTAACACTTCAGTCAGTGGTCACAACGCATGAGACAGTTGGCAGCGAGCCGAAAGACCCCCGCCGAGACTTCTCAAGGAATCGAGGAAAGAAAAAGTGTTAAGAAACATCTCGAAATCTTCACAGAGACGGAGAGAGAGAGAGCTAGACAGGGAAGATGTTTGTCTAGACGCTGCACTGTCACAGAAACACTGTTACAGACAGTCGGTACAAAGACAGGGAATAGAGCAATGCCCTAAATCCACCTACAGCCTTAATACAGACAACACAGGAGAACAGGGAAGTGACTGCTGCTGGAATCTAACCACACTCCAGCAAAGAAAACAAAACACCACCTTATCTAAATCTATTGTCTTTAGGCAGCAGCAAATATTGCCACTGCTCTGCCAGATATGAGCTCACCATAAATGATTTCTGAACCATTGTAGTTAATATACATATATCTATATATACTTTTTATACATAAGGAAAAGTAATATATAAACTGTGTATGTATGCATGTTTGTTTTGTATTGTATGTATATATTATACAAGCACACAGGACCAGATACATGTCACATCCATCGCACATGGCAATCCAAAAACATCTGCCCAGGAGTACAAAACAAAAATTAAAAACAAGGTCGAGTAAAACAGCTTGCTAACCATTTAAAAACAACCCCAGGCAAAGAAACAAAAACAACCTGTCCAAACGTTACGCCCGCAAGCGGACTGCTTCTTTCCACATACATCAGGATCATCATGCATCCATGTGTGTGAGGATGTGGGTGTGTGTTTATGAGTGTGTATGTGTGTATACCCGTGCGCGAGCCTCATGCCTTGTCTGCGGAAGTGGAGGTGAGAAGTGAGAGGGCGGGGTGACCCCATGGGTGATCCTAACCATACTCAGGCCATGCACTACAGGAGGAACCAAAGGGGGGGGGGNTCAGAGGTCAAAGGATGAGGATGCAGAAAAATGGAACAATGTGGAGGACAGAAGGGGGAAGGCCAGATAGGGAGAGGGCCAAGGGGAACAGCTTAGGACTTTTTCTACAGATTGTCCTCTTACAAACATTAGCAGGCTAGCATTGTGTATACATGTACAGTGTACTTTTATCAATAGTACAGTCGACAACACCTCTGGCCCTGCGCTTTGCTCCCCTGTTGAAAGGGAACGGAGAGACGTCTTTGACGGAGGATGGAGTAGAGTTCAAACAGCTGGATGAGGGGCCAGTCAGGGATAAAAGAGGCAGATTTAGGATGCTTGGTTTGTGGTCGTGGCATGGGGCTGTTGGCTAGCTGTTGAATCCGGACTGCGTCAGCATCGCTCCGCTGCTGTCAGGGAGGAGAGCAGGGCAGGGCAGAGCAGAGCTGAGCGGAGCTCACCCCCTGGCCGGGGCAATGGAGAGGCCATGGGCTGGGGCTGAGACCGGGGCAGGGCGGGTGGTCTGTGGGCTCAGGAGGTGGAGTTGGAGGCCGAGGCAGAGGCGGTGGTGGTGCTGGGACCTCGCTCTGTGCTGCTGCCATCTATGGACAGGAAGAGGAGATGATCGTTTAGTCAAACAATTACTCAGCAATGCTCCTCCCCTTCCTCAGCTACTGCCATGAGTCCGAGCTTAAGAGCAAGACCCTCAACTCCAAACTCCCAAAAACATGTTAACAGCAACAGAAGTGATTCTACCAGTGACTCTAACAGATAAATAGAGCTTCAAGCTACATAAAAGGAGTGTCTGATGAAGGAAGCGTGGCTCTAACCTGTGGTGGCAGAGGCGTTGGTTGGGGTAGAGGCGGCGGCCTGGCTCCGGGCGTGGGCAGGGATGAGTATGGAGGCCAAAGAGGGATTACTGGATAACTCTGAAAGGGAAAGAACAAGTTACCACGTCATGTTTTAGAAAGTTTCCTGCAACCGCAACCCTGAACCTTCCCACAGGTGATGTGTACTGATAAGAGACAGGAATATTTTCTAAAGTGAAGAAGTAATAATACTAAATGGAAGCGAGAACATTTTCAGAATTGAAGATCTACTTGTGTGTAAATGCTATTGATAACTGATAATATATATATTTGCAATTCAAACTACAGGGCATGCTTTTGCCTCTGAGCACATGTGAATGGTTTCTGTTCTGAGTGACACTTGTATATGCATACCCTGGGTGGTGAAATTGAAGAGGGAGGGCTTCTCTCTCCCGTTGGGCAGTTTGACGTTGGGGTCGCGCAGCTCGTCAAAGAAGGAGTGTGCGCAGGCCTCTAGAGGGGTGAGGCGGGCCGTGGGCGTGTACTCCAGCAGGCGAGAGCACAGGGCGATGGCCTCCGGGGGCGTGCGCGGCCGAAACACCTGACACAAAGACAGACGTCAACGGTGATCACGTGAAGCCTACTCTGAAGTGTTGTCAAACAAAAGGAGACATTCCAATGTTTTTAACACAAACACACACACACACACACACAAAATGAACTTGTGTCCTCCAGATTATCTTCAGTGTATTTTATGACACCTACTGTCAAATAGTTTGTCTGTAGAATGAATGAATGAATGAATGTCTTTGACTGCTGCAGGAGTGAACAGTAGTACTGACTGAACGTAGCTGCAGAGAGCGACCACAGCAGGGCGCCTGAGAGGCCAATAGGAGGACCTGCTACTGCCTGCTGATTGGATGACTCTGTTATCCAATGCAAGAGCTGTGGGTGGGACTGCTGAGGGGAAGTCAGGAAGAGAGAATGTCCATTTATCGTTTCCCACCTGTTTTATTTTCACTGTGGCTCTTGTGCACCAAGAGAGCATGACGTGGAGAACTAATGTGACAGTTTATTAAAGGCAGGTTGACCTGTCAATATGACAAATATGACAGACTCTTTGGTCAGTTTGGCCCTCGTGGTTCGAGACACTGTGCTGTAACTGAGATGGACACAGGTTCAACGTACTCAACCAACCCTAAAAACATGTTTAACAGCGCAGTCAAAAGCATCTGCCATATAAATGCAAAGTAATGTAATGTATTTACCCTTAGCTGCGTTTAAACCTCACTCTGAAATGTAAAACAAAAGTTCATATAGCATGCTACTGTTGAGGGGTACTACAGATTGTAAAGAACTAAGTTTAAGCAATGGGATTTGAAAAGATTTTAAAGCATTCTGTGGTATTTTGTTAGTCCACGGACAGCCAAAAAATCTTCACCCGATATCAATAATGTAAATGTGACAGTTGCTACCTTTGCATTCTCAAGGCTCTTCAAAAAGGAGCAACACCATTTGACAAGAATACAAAGCAGCCATATTGCATGCTTGGAAGCAAGCTTCGAATGCTTCACATGCAACAGAGTCTTTAGCCTGGGAATTGCTTTTCCTGTTTTTTTCTGTATCAGTCATTCTTCACAGAGTCTAAAAGCTCAGAGCAGGTGTGGGGCTATTAAGGCCTCATGCAGCTCTGTTGGGTGGATGTGATGAGGTTGGATGGCTGTGGAGCGGCATGTTGGCAACACAAGCATGGAGACAAGAAATGCTGAAGTAGTAAAAGGGCTCCTGTACCTGTTGACTCACCTTAGTCCAAGGATGTGCCTTGATCTGGGGGAATTTGAACTCTGTATAGTTTGGGTTCATCTCACGGATCTGCTCTCGGGTTGGGGTGCCGAGAACCTGGGAAGAACAGGACAGATGGGACCCTTTAACTTCAATTCACATTCACTTGTAAAAAAGACCCCTCAGTGACGTCTATATGAGGACTCTTACACCCTGTGGGTCACCCCAGTCATTACCTTGATAATTTCAACCAACTGATCCACTCCACTGTCACCAGGGAAGATTGGTTGTCCTAGCAACAGCTCTGCCAGCACGCAGCCGGCTGACCACACATCTAAAGGAAAAAGAAGGTCACCAAAAGGAAGAAGAAGTCAGATACAAGATACAAGCAGCAGAGATGACAATAATCCACTGGTCTTATGCTACAAATGCACAGTCTGGATGAGCAGCAAATAATACAGAGCATCTGATAATATTCAATTCTCACGTACTTATCTTTCACAATCAAATAAATCATGATTAAATAAAATCATTTATGAGCTGAGGTTAAACTCATTAAGTGGCTTAAGAAGGGTTAAATGTTGACGTCTACCTATGCTGGAAGTGTAGTCAGTGGCACCAAAGATGAGCTCAGGGGCTCGATAGTAGCGAGAGCAGATGTAGGACACATTCGGCTCTCCGCGGACCAGCTGCTTAGCACTGCACACAAAATCAAAGCACATAATCATTATCATCACCATCAAGGACAATATGAAAGTGAAGAAAAGCATTGTGATTAGGATTTGCACATGTAAAAAATACTAAACTACTGCCCACTTGCATATTAGAAACCGTTCACAATTGCAAAGGAACATTTTTGTCACGTTATACTTCAGATGAACAGTTTACAGCCTCCATATGTCTCAGCTTAAGGACCGAACTCTTTAAAGGAATAGTTAGGAATAGTCTTAAGAGGACATTTTTGGGAAATGCACTTATTCACTTTCTTGCTGAGAGTAAATATGAAGCTACAGCCAGCAGATGATTAGCTTAGCTTAGCATAAAGACTGGAAACAGAGGGAAACAGCTAGCCTTGCTCTGTCCAAAAGGTAAAGAAATTCACCTACAAGCACCTCTAAAGTCACTAATTAACACATTATATCTTGTTTGTTTAATCCGTCTGTTATGTATCGGACTACTTCTTGTCTGGGTGCAGTGAATTTCTGGAGTCTTGTCACCGTGAGGCTGCCAGGCAACCAGTGGAGACTCAGAGAAGAAACAAGATAGTGTATATAACATGTTACCTTCAGAAAGAACCAGGTTAGGTTTTTCCCTTGTTTCCAGTCTTTATACTAAGCTGAGCTAACCCAGCTGCTGGCCATAGCTTCATATTCTCGGCAAGAAAACGAACAAGTGCATTTCCTTTAAATGGCAGGAAAAACCAGACCACTGCTTTCTGCGTCTCACCTGCCAAAGTCGCAGAGCTTGAGCACGGCGGTCTCCGGATCCAGCAGCAGATTCTGGGGCTTGATGTCCCGATGACAGATCCCAAACGAATGGATGTATGCCAGGCTCCTGAACAGCTGGTACATGTACAACTACGCACAGAAACACACACAGGTTACGACTACACAGACAGCAAGCTCAGTTTTCGTTATAGGGTTAAAGTCTGGAAACAAACACTCAAGAACAATTTCAGCCCAGTCAAGTACGTAACATCTTATCAGCAAATGTTTAGACGACAGCGTCTCACATTGCCTCTTCAAACTCCTGAACCTTGTTAACAACAGTCCTTGCAGAGATGAAATGTGTTGCTGCAACTGCAAGGCCTGTTTCTCCACTCAGACTCAATCAGAAACTGGTGATTTTGGTGGATGGTGCGTGGGGATACATGTACACAAAAACTGATCCTTGTGTACTTCATGCAACATACAGTATGTTTAGCTGTCATTTACCTCCAACACAGACTTTAAAATAAAAGCAGGCGACATCTTTAGAAAATTCAGTTATTCTTTGAAGCATCTCAATCAAGGTCATTATTTACTTATGAGATGACAAAAATGACTTCTTTGTGTTAATATGATGAGCCAATATGTGCGAGGACTTCTCATCCCACATTTCCTGTTAATGAATATTTATATTGGTGCGTGTAGTTTAAAAGGTAACTGTGAGTGCTTCTTCCGCTCTGTGGGACTAATTAACTGTAGGTGTTTTTTTAATTATTCCACTGAGATAGGAAAATCATTTTAACTGAAGAGTGTGCAATGAGTTTTTTGCCTTCGCAAATTATTCTCACATTTGTCTCACATGTCTGTCACAGCCAGAGAAATACCTGAAAAGTAGCAACTGATCTGTGCGCACAGATCAAACAAAACAAGTTTTACACAGTGCGGAAGAGATAAATCACATCAGAGGCAGAGATGGGTAATATACAGGGCTGTGAAAAAGTCTAGTCACCCCTTTACTTTTAGCATATTTTGTTGTACAAATGACATTGACATTTTTTTATCTGAGATCTGCACAATATTTTCTTTTACAGTAAAGCAAGAAGAATCCGTTCACTTTTACAAAGTTAATGAAGCTCAAATAAATGAAAAATAGTGTAAGCAGAAGTCAATACACCCTTATGTACCCAGAAGCGGTATTGATGAGTGCATTAGCCTGGTGAAATAAAGTAAATTGAATTGAAATTGAATTGTGTCATGAGAGCTTACAACTCATTTAGTCTATAGGTGCAGGTTTTGAACTGAAATTCACACTCAGAATAGTAAATTTAGCTTTTTTTTTAGCAAATAAAAGCTGATAGCAGGTCTCAGAGGAACCTCTGTATATTTTGGAGGGTAGGACAGATTTGACGTTAGAAAACAAACACAGTATGGGACGTGTAGTACATTTATGGATGCTTTAGGTTCAGGTCTTAATAAAATAAATGATTATACTCTCCGTACTTCATCCAAAAATATACAGGGCAAATACAGGTGGGAAGATAAAGTCACTGAAACGATCCCATGTGTAATGTTAGATAAACTAAGAGGGGGAAGATAGTTTGTATCTAAAATTTGAAGACCTCTAAAATCCATCAATAAGTGGACCTCACATTCAACACTATGCTCATGTTTTCTGAATTTAAATACATCCTGCACTTTGGAATATTGAGAGAAAACTTAAGTTATAGATGAAAGTTCAATCACATATTTTTCACTACAACAATTAAGCACAAAAGACACACTTTTTGTTTATTACATACATAGGATATAATATACTTTAATTTACACTCATATACTTGTTTTTTTTAATAACTTCGTACAGGATGATCTTCTTACTTTAGTGTAAATAAATCATTAGAAAAATCTCAGACAAAAACATTTTGTTGAACCAGTCCAGACATTTTCATGGCACTCTACTGAGGATAGTATTGATGCTATAATAAGTTGTTGAACACATATTGTTTGGGAGTTTCATTAAATATTGTCTTTCCCCGGTCTTTTTAATAAAGTGGAGCACACCACTTCTTGCCATGATGATTAGGGACACACGGACACACACACGGACACACACACGGACACACACACGGACACACACAGACACACACAGACAGACACAGACAGACACACACACACACACACCTATACCTTGACATAAACCATGGGCAGAGTCTGTTTGGCTCGGCTGTAGTGTCTGGCCACTCTGTAGACAGTCTCAGGAACGTAATCCAGAACCAAATTCAGATACACTTCATCTTTCTGTTGGAGAGAAGCAAAAAAGAGAAGACACAGGTCATACATGCACAGAGTAGTGTAAAAAAAATATATAGTATATAGTTTGCAATGTCAAGCAAAGCAGTTACCCTTACAAGAGACTGAGTATGACTAGAAAATCCCTGCAATCCTTAGCAATAAAAAGAAATGAAGTAAAAAATCACATTCATGATATACAAATGCAGACATCCATGCACGTGCCTGCTGCCCAATATGTCAATTTATTTTGTTTTTGAATGTTTTCCTCCCATCCCTTCCTCTTCCCTCTCTCTGTCTGTAGTCTCTCTCCTAGCTGTAACATGTCTGTCCTGATGAAAGAGGTTGTTTGTGAGCTGATGCAACTGATGTTTTTTCGCAGTCTAACTGGGGATCCATTGTATAGGACTCTTCCCCCGAGGGCAGGAAACGCACAACCATGCGTCATAACGGCTTAACAGTGGCCGCAGACAATGATATCATTTCCTCATTTCCTGGTTGGACGAGCCATGTGTTGGAGGGCGGGGTTGTGCAGAGTTGTTCAACTCTGGAGCACACTGACCCTGAAAGGATGCTGTATCTGAGACTTCTCCACCCAATTATTCTAGGACTTCCTTTTTCCTTTGATTCTGACCAGAGTGAGCAAGCACTGAGTCATCGGGTGTTTCTTGTGAATCCATTGTTTGAGACCTATAAGTCAAGACTGCAATTCACACTCATAGCTCGTACTGAAATGAAACAGTTTGTGAATCCATAAGGTGCTTTGTGTATAAAAATATTTACAAAGGCTCTCACTCACATACTCATTCATGCATTCACAGCTAGCCAGTGTATCCCTGATGGTTTGTTAGGAGGAACAGCCGATCCTTCAGGTGACACACTTTAGCCCGCTTAAGGGTTGCCTGACAGGACGAATACACAAGCTAGCAGCAATAGGCTGAACCAATGGACAGTAGAGTTTTTGGGGCTGATTTAATCACCATTTGAACAGCAGAATAAGTGCCTTTATACATTTCCCTGATCGGCATTTAAAGGACAAGTCTGGCATTATCATCGATTTTACCTTCTGTCAACAAATCCCATTTAAATACCAAACCCAATAATGGTTTAGTCCACCTCCATACTTTCTGACCTCCCTTGAAGTTTCACAACTATAGTTTCACTTAACATTAGTAAACAGTGCACTTGTTGGGGACTATTTTAAATGGCGGATGAATACACATTTGGTGCACTAGTGATTATTTACAGCAGCAGGACGCTGTATGCAGAGCTGACTCAAAATAAACTGCAGTGGCCGTGTTCATGGTAATGAAGGAACATGTCACCCAGTGCAACGATGTGGCTCTGTGATGCGTTTTTTATTGTTTTTGGACCACAATGGAGCTCTACGGCACAGAGGAATAAGTTGTATACAAACAACAGGCAATGTAAAATATCGCCAGCTTTAAGGTTTCAAACGTTACCTGCACAAATGTCCTAAAAGAGCACACCTGCAGTGCTTAATTGTGGCTTTTCACACATGGGCATTTGCTCTGTTTACGTGATACGTAATGTGACGTCATAAACTGTGCTTTTGTTGACTCAACGTGATGAATTTATCTGCTATTCATCCACTGGTTGAAGGGGTGAAGATGGCAACCCAACCCTTTTGTATCACCACACTATAGCCAGGAGTGTGCATTGATTTTGAGTCGTGCTGGCACATAGAAAACATATCTGTATCGTAATGACAACAAATGTTTGAGAAGATAGCACTAGAGAGCTGGACATCACCAGTGGGGAAGTGAACACCTAGTGCCTTATGTAATAGTGTCTAGTGTCAAACCCACACCTAAGAGACATAATGTCTTGGGGTAATATGGCAGGGCTTCCAACTTAAATTAATTAAATTATTCTCTCCCTCCTATCTAGTCTGGGACTGAGTGTCCATATCCTTTTGCCTCCTGTCCCCCATCTGTTAGCAGTGTTAACAGTCTGCCCAACATGCAGCTCAGGCGGTGGACAGAGCTTGCTCCCTGCAGGTCTGCAATGCACAATGAGTGAGCTAGGGAGTGAGCTAGGCCCGAGAAGAGCTCCCAGACAGACTGTGTGGTACACTTCTGTCAGCTCAATGCCCTGCTTTGTACTGACCGCTCTCTCCCGCTCACACTCAGACAATTAGACACATATACTGAGTGGAATACACGGGCCGGGAGGACTGGGAGACAGGCTAACACAAACGGGTGCAGATATCAGTGACGCTGAGACATTGGTAGCTTCGTTTACACACTCATCTGTCACTGGCATCACCCTCCCCCCTCTTTCTCCATGTGCCTCTTTCCTCTAGCCATGTGTGTGCGTTTGCACCCATTCTTTCTCCACAAGCAAAACTCCCATTGATAACATTTGTGACGACTAGATGGCCCACTCCGCCTCCTGCTAGCGCCACCAAAGCTATATTTAGCCTAGCAACAGCAATGACTCACTTCCTGCCTCACTACAAAGCCACTTCCTTGGCTTGTTCCCAGATGGTTAGCCAGGCGGGGATCTGATTGGCTCCCCTGCTCACTCCCGGCTAAATAATTCAGCCTCTAATTTGCTGAGAAAAACTCCTGCACCTGAACAGCTATCTATCAATAACAATCACCATGCTACGCTGTGCGCAGATTGATGGAATCTATGAAACATGCAATATAAAGGATGCATGTCAGCTTCCACAAGCTTATATTAGCATGTGTGCTTCCTGGTCATGTGCCCCTTGTCAAGTATGGCAATCATACTCGACACATTCCATAAATCAGCACTTGACATAATGCATATGTAAATCCATACGTCAGTGTTAATGAATCTGTGAAATCAAGGAACACAGACAGACAGAGGTAGAGGGACATACGGTGAGTGAATTATGCTGATTTTGACACACGCTAATGAAGACACTTGGCACTACAGATCTAAGAATGAGGCTATAAATATGTGCAGGAGCCACAGCCAGATATGTGTCAGGCATTGGCATTGCCATAAACTCTCACTTGTCTCTCACTGTTTCATGGAAAATCCTGCAGCTCTACTGACAACACGCCAGATCTGGCTCATTACTCAGCGGCAATGCTCTTCAACCACAGTCAGTCTATTAACATCTGTATGGTATGTGTGTGTGTGTGTATATGTTGGAATACAGCCCACTAGAGAGCTACATTGGGATGGTGAGGGGCAGATTAACCCGCTAGGGGGCCCCGGGGCAAAAATAAGCTGTGGGCCCACCCAACCACTTTTCCCCCTACTCTCTATGCACTGGGGAAGTACCAAGACATCTTCAAGGGACGGTCATGTAACCTACACATGGCAGCTTCAGTATTTCTGCCTAGAGCCTGTTCTGGAATACTATTTGGCACCAGGCAGCGTACTTTGAGTAAACGTACATTTATTTAGAAACTAAGATTTTAACTCAGATTTTGATCATTTCAGTTTATATTCTGCTTTAGTGGTCCACATTGTTAAAACGATTAAATCAGTGAAATTACCACAGAGTACTTGCCACACAGTGAACCTGGTGGTTGTGAACCCTGAGGGTTTGGGGCACTGGGGCAGTTGTCCACTTTGCCTGGTTAGTTATCCAGCCTAAATAAGACAGCTCAGTGGATCAAACATGAAAATAAAGACCTACAGGGCCCCAAAAGCCCCAAGTACTTTGTGTGTCAATTACTTGCACATACTGTAATTTCATTAATTGCGTAATCTTGTAGTCCTTTGTCAAAATCTAGTCTTAAAAGCTTTTATTTTATATTGTGCTTTATATTGTTGCATATTCCTGAGTACAAGGTGTATTTAATCAAATTGCCACGGCAGTCGTTACCAGTCACACACAGGAAACCTGGGGTCAGGCAGTGTTATTCCAGCATAAGAGGACTGGCTGGTTTCTCGGTCTCTGGGCAAATAATTAAGCTTCCAATTGTAGTCTGCTGTGTGCACTGGACTTCATGGGCATTGGACTTGGCGACAGTGGGAGTCAATAGGGGCCCAACAACAATTTTTGCCCCGAGGCCTGCTAGTAGGTAGGAATATTTGTTTTCATACTGTTACAAGTGAAAAAAGCCTGTAGTTTCAACATGCTGGCAAGATTGTTGATGTTATGTATGTTCGTACGACAGAGAATCAAGTGAAGTTATTGAAAGCAGTTGTGTGCTTTTGTGTGTGTACACAGATGTGATTTTGAGAAGCAACCACAACGGAGGGCGACTCTGTGTCAGCTGAACGTCTTACATGTACTATCTTTGCGACTGCATATTTTGAGGAGGTAAAAGTCAAACCGCTGTTTGCTTACCTGCCTACGCTGTTTGGACCTGTGGCCTTCTGTTTGAACAGTATTATACAAGTGGTTAAAGGGTAAAAGCAAAAGCACACTGTGCGTGTCAAGCACGCCACATGCCAGCAGTTACATAAGACTACCTGTGCACATGCTGAAATCTATGGCAGCAGCAGTCCTAGCCTGGCTCACAAATGCACCCAGCATGAACCCTCCCATCAGGACACAGCACCTACACACACCTGACCTCATCATATCTTTGTCTCACCCTCTGCTTTTATACACATCTGTCATCCATCCATCAACTTGTCTGCAACTCTCCATCCATCCACTAACCTCCCGATCCAGGTGACATTACTACTTCCCCCCCCTTCTCTTTTCTCACTCTAGGCTCTATGGGTGGTAAATCCCCATACCAACAACATGGTGCCAGTCTCCATAATTAGCCGGGAGTGATACGGTTACGGGGAAGAGGAGGAGGGAGAAGAAATGGATACATGAAAGGGAGCATAGGAGGGGGAGGGTTTAAAAGGTGTAAAGGTTAAAAGCAAATAACAAAAAAAGAAAAGATTAAAAAAAACCAAAATCCTGTGATTGCAAAAGTCAAGCTGGGAAGGTGTAGGGTCACTTCTGTGACAAGTCACCGCTGTCAGTGTGTCAGTATACCAAGAATTAGCTGCGGTTCCTAGAGCTCAGTGAGCACATGGCATGAGGGGAGGGGTAGGGCCTGGGTGGAGCCTACAGCACGGAGGGGAGGGTTTGGGTGAGTCTATAATTAACAGATACCCTCTGGTCTGGCAAATAGATGCCCCCCCACCCACCTCTTAGTCGTCTCTACTCCTACCTTCTCTCACCATCACCTTTCCTCTATAATCCCCCACAGCTTTCCTTGGCCTCGGTAGGTGTGCAACATGGAAGCATTCCTAACTGCAGTGTCATGTGTATAGTTCCAACAGCATGTGCCGGGTTCATGTGTGTCTATATTTGACACATGGACACATGACATAGCCCAGCCTTGTAGTCTCCAGGGGACCTCCAACGGTCGACAGAGACAGACACCAAGGCTGAGCCACATTCAGAGAGAGACAGGGACTTCCCTGTCATAATGTACTGTATGTACTAATGAATTTATTGCGGTCCAACAGGCCAGGAGGAAGACATACGATGGGAGATGGTGCAGCTGACTTACTTACTGCAGCTTACTTTGTTAGATATTGTGGTTATTAATAGGCATTACACCAAGTGTTAAACATGGGAGAAAGCTAAACTATTTTACTACTCTGTCTGAAGCCAAGGGCTCAATCATTTACACACACAGTAAGCCCAGGAAACCTTAAGGTGGTCTTAAAGATGAAAAAGCGAGAACTAATGTCATGGTCATGTCAGTACCTTGCATAGCTTGCTGCCATTGTCGTGTGTGTGAATAAAAGGCAAATTGTAAGGCACTTTGGACAAAAGCCCAATATAAATGCATATAAAAGCCATTTACTAGAAGTGGCAGCTCAGTGTGTTTCTACTATCGAGGACAGGTTGGTCCACAGTTACCTTCCGCCTAAACGAATGGCTGAAAAGAACCATGGATACCTATAAATTTATGAATGAGGCATCCACACTTTGCCCAACTATATTACAAAAGAAGGATTTATTTATGTATTGTTTCATCGGTCCTTGAATATGTTTACTGAACGACATGCAATGACAATGTCTTTTGAGGGTGGAAAGAATAGAATACGTTGAACAGCCAATTGGAGGAGATGACCATTTGAAAAAACTGTTACAGAGGGAACTGGATTTTATATATACAAATAAAAGTCTTCTTTGGATTTGTGGCCATTATTTCACATGTTGAAATAATGTTTACTTCCAGTGTAATGTCGATATAGCGTACTAGTTGTAATAAATCTGTTTATCACTGCCCTAAAAAGACCCTGTGAAGCCAGAACAGTGTTTTAAACAATTTATATGCATATAAATTAAGCCCTAAAGAACGTTCCATTTTGGCGCAATCAAAATTCTACAAGGAAAACACTAACGTCCTATTTGTTCAAACTAAAATTCCAGTGTGGCATTAAGACAAACCTCAGACAAGCAGATGAAGAATAAGAAGAAGCACACTCAGGCAACTGACCTTGTCTCCACTGGAGTAGAAGAAGTAGCGCAGGCGGACTATGTTGCAGTGGTCCAGCTTCCGCATGATCTGCAGCTCGCGGTTCTGAACAAGACAAAAACATTAGATGACACATTACATATAAGCTTCATGTTGCATCTAAGTTTCATGCTCATAATTCAAGAAGTGAGTCCGTGGACCTTTTGGAGACCTTAAAAAGCTTTTTATTGGACTTTTATTGGTTTACTCAAAGTGTTATTTACCTGACTACAAGTTAAACGTGTTACATGTCACTAGCAATGGTTGCACAATGGCCAAACAGAATAGTGCTTAATGACAGAAAACAACATATGCCACTAATCATCCCGCGAAACAATCATCTTGTTGTCAGCCACGTCACTGTCACAAGCTCAGTGTGCCAGTTTGTCAGGAATCAAGATTTGAGGGAAAATTGGATGTGGTAGCAGCAAAAGAATGCCAATAAATAGAAAGAAATGGACATTCATTCCTTCACGGAAGGGTAAATCCCACGGGCCAAAACATGACGACACAATTATGTATTGTGTGGCATGTTCCCATCATGAGGCACCAATCATTACAGAAAAAGGCTTCTGGAAAGCAAGAAAGAGATCGCAACGCAGACCTACAGCAGAAGCACTAAATGTGTTGAAGTAAAAATTGTCTCAGGGCCTGTAGCGTGACGAGCCACAGGTTTTCACGAGGCCGCTAGAACAAAATGTAAGCATTGAACCCTGGTAGAGCACTCCATCTATATTCATATACAGTGTGTCCATGCAGAAAATGGTTGTGGTTATGGAGTTCAACACTCTCAAGGGTGGGCAGGAATTCAAGCATTACATAAAGCTTTAACACTCCATTATAGTTGGGATTTCCTCCTCCTCCTCCTCCTCCTCCTCCTAGTGCTTTGTGTTGACTTGATCTAAAGTGCTTGTGTAACATTCGGAGAGTGCGGACTCCGCTGTAGAAGGTGAATGGAGAAGAAAACAAAAATAAAGCAGAATACAGGGACAAAAACTTAAATTCAAGACTGTGGCAGAGTAGTGGAGTCATATAAAAATCTGGCTTTTGTTTTTTAAGTCATGAGCAGCTTGAATAGTAGAATAAGTTTTTTTACTATTGATTTTTGTACAATAACAGCATGGGGCACCCATATTGACCTACAATGACATCCACACTAATATTCCGAGCTATATTACAGCAAGTCAGGTTTTAGTGAGGATGTGGGATTTACATAAAATTAACACTTGTTTTTCCTTCATATTTGCATAAATGGAAATAGCTATCAGCATAATATGCAAGCTAATATTTTCAGGTTTTTTCGGATTTGGTATTTCGGATTATCCGTGTCTGTTAACAGCAAAGTATTTACATGTAGAAACTCAATGGACCGCAGAATATAAACAATAAAAGATAACCAGAATGTAATCAGCTTACAGCCTACATTGGCTGTATTAGCTGATATTGAGAAATTTCAGTTGTATATTTCAACTGACAGAGTGACTAACAAGTAGACTAGCTTGCTGTCTAATTCCCTTGTTGACAGACTGAATACCATGCTAACTGGCTGACAAAATGATAAAACAAACAGGCAACTGTGCGACTGACTAATAATCTCACTGACCAACTGTCTTGCCTACACCAACAACTCAACCTGGGACAGTGTGTGGGTTTGTGGCTGGAAGAGGGTCGATGGGGCCCAGGTGTTACGTGTGATGCGTCGTCTGACCCGCATTTTGTGTAAACACAGGTTTCAGGTTTGGTGTAAAAGAATAGCACACAGGTGAGCTCTGCAGTGGTTAACATGGCTTCAACACGGGACCTTGGTGTAAAAGGAGACTAGCTCATGAGCTGCCTTGACTGACTGAAAACATGTGACTGAATGAGAGGCTGAAAGACCAACTGTGCTTTTATTTTTGTGATATCTTCTGCTTGTACAGTAATGAGCGCTTAAATCCTACACAATTTCTCCAGTATCTCAACACTGGACTAGACTGGAAGTGGAAAAAAACAAATCATAATTTGAGATCAGATGCTCATCAGCTGCTCAGCTGCCCATTAGGTTTGGGTCAAAGAGGTCAAACAGTTTTAGAATCAGCACATAAGTTATATGATTAGTTATGTGGTGCTGCAGCCCTAAAACAATTGAATGTCATAAAATAAAGAAAAGTCCAAGGTGATGTCTTCAAATTGCTTGTTCTATCTGACTAACAGTCTAAAACCCAAAAGATATTCAGTTTATTATCATAGAAGATTAAGAAAACCAGCAAATACTCATATTTGAGAAGTTAGAACCAGTACATTTTTGGTATTTTGCATAAGAATCGTAATCGGCCAAATGTTTCAGCTGTATAGCTATGAGACTGATTGACAAGCTGTCTGGTGAGCCGGCTAGCTGACTGTCTGAATGTGGTTGACAAAATAGAGAAAAACTGTGCTAGCTGCCTGACTGATTGGGTGACTAATGAGATCCCCTGTTATGTGGGTCAGGACCATGCTGGCTGGCACACGGAGATATGCTGCTGTCCTTCCACACTTTTCTGCCACTTTATGAGGATTTAATCTCCTCTCGTTCATTTTTTAGCAGAGCAGAGTGAGCTGTCTGTCCGCTAGACAAGACCCCATCATCTTAGCAGCAGCAGCCCAGCATCTAGTAGCTCAATAGCCTGGTATAGACAACCCCCGCCCCAGCTTAATTCACTTACAGACAGACACAAATGGTTCCCACAGTACTCCCACTGCTTTTTCACCCTTAACACAACTACCACCAAAACGCATACACACGACCCCCACATCATAAAGTGACATCATAGCGTGTGGGTCACAGACCAGCCATCGAACCATCGTGCACTGCAGGCAACGCCCTCGTCTTCTTGCAGTGGCTTAGTGGGAGTGTGTGAGTGTGTGTTATGTGTGAGAAAGATGGTACCATATGGAGGAGGAGCAGCAGACAGGCTGTTCAGTAAAGCCCTGCCCAGCTCCAGTTATACTGCAGTCATTCCTGCTGACCTGTCATCCTCCAGTGTGTCAGCAGCCCAGCCAGCAGAGACAGAGCGAGGCAGATGGAGAGAAAAAGAGAGAGAGAGAATACCTCCATTCAAGGCTGCTAAGAAGTGCTACACCTTCATGGTGCTGATGTATACTGTTTTAGAGCACCCAAAAAGTACCACCCACACAAAGACACACACGCTGTTTCACTGTTCTGCTTAGGTGACAGCTTATGGATGATGTTGAATGTAGACAGTGGATCAAACTTAAAGGATAAGGTCAGCATTATTCTGTATTTTTCTTTTTGCCAATATATCCCATGTGTAAAGCCCTGGTCACACCAGACCAAAACTAGCTCTAGCTGTTAGCTAGCTTTCTAACTGTCAGTTAGCATGTTTGTTAGCTCAGGACAACAAGACACATTCGTACCATCGACTCCTGTCTCAGAACAGTCTGTAAACCATGTCTCTCTTGTTGAGTTGTGAATACTAAAAGCTTAATATAAAACTGAATGATGATACGCAGCTTATAAACTAGCCTATAAGTCAGTTCTGTCAAGGCAGCTTGCTACTGGTGAACATCGCAAATTCACACATGAAATTCACCAAAGTTGAATTCAACGAGAAAGATTCTTGCAGATTTACTGCACCTGCATTTTGTGGGTGCCATTTCAAATGCTGGTGTAACCACTGCCAGGCCTTTAGTCTTCCTCTAGAGTCACTTTGACTTCCCTGCCCTGTCAGTCTCAAGCCATCAATCAATCTTTCAAAAAAGGGATCACAAACACATAGTTTCATTTTTATAAAAAGGTAAGCAATTTCCTTAAACAACTAGGTACTGTAGTTTTTAGCAGAAGTTACTCAAACGGATGTAAATAGTGAATTTATTGGGAACTATGCGGATTATTTACTGCAGCAGGACGGTACATGTGGGATTGACAAAAAATAAACTGTCGTGTCCATCTTCATCGTAATGAAACAACATATCACCCAGTGAAACGGTGTGTTTTCAATAGTTTATCAGGCCTTGACTACACAGACAATACTTGTTAGTCAGATAAATTAATTGGTTCTTTTCATTGGATTTGCTGACAATAAGAAAATCACCAGATTTACCCTTTAACAATGTTGTGTAAGCGCCACTTGCACCAGACATGCTCTCATTCTGTGTGTGAGTGTGTGCGTGAGTGTTGGTTCTAATGCGAGCATCCATTTTCCAATAGGCTGATATGTGATCCCTCTGACGGGAGCGGAGGAGGACCTATCCCATAATGTACCAGGAGTGGATTGTAAGCTCACCAAGATTGTCTCACACATTCATCAGCTACACCCTAACACAGAGCCTATTCACATGATTACCCTGTTTGACTCGTGCGTGTGTGTGTGTGACAGTGAGAGAAAATAAAGCCTTCACACATGTTGAACTAGCATGGTTCGGCTCACCCAGGCTCACTTCACAGATGAGCACCAAATCAGACAGAAAAAAACAGAAGTTGTAGAAGAAAAGGCTTTTGAAGAGAAAGAGAGGGAATAAGAAGAAAATAGAGTGCAGGTGTTTGGGTATGTTTGTGTGTGTGTGTGTGTGTGTGTGTGTGTGTGTGTG
>NTHP01000042.1:137297-152523 GCA_003416845.1 Oplegnathus fasciatus | reverse complement strand
GGGGGGGGGGGGGGGGGGTGTACACACACTTAATGGCGCGTGCTTGGCAGTCATGTGAGGAGTCTTAGCGCTCACTTGCTTCATTTTTTGTAACAAGCTGTTCACAAGGAAGGACAGGCTGAGCAAGTAGCAGCAGTGAGACAGAAAAGGAGACAGACAATAAGTGTGATCTTCAGCTGACCACTGTTTAAGAGATGCAACCTGCTGGCGTGTCATGCTAACCACAGGCTAACAGGAAGAGCAGGATATGACTTCATCATAGCCAGCACGCAGTGTCACAGAGAGCGTGCATGTCCTGAACAAACAATGTGTATTTTGTGACAGATGGTCGACCCCCAACACCATTGAGTGACATCATTTATCTTGTCTGGTTTTGGGTAGCAAAGGACCAGCACCTGCTGAAAAACTGTGCTGAACCTCCAAAAATGTTAAACCTGGGGCACTGAGCTGCTGAAGTATTTAACTGAACCGGTTGGCTCGGCACAACAGTCCCAGGGCGAAAACACTACAGGCAAACACATCTGCCTAAACTTTGACTAAACTTCAGTGACTCTCATGGGAGATGGAGCTGGAGGTTGGCAGTGCAGGAGTGTCTGGGGACACCTAGGCTTCTCCTGCCATCACTTTCGCTAACACACCCTGACTCCCCTGAGAGGAACAAAGTAGACATAAAATAATGAGCGATAGACACCGACTACTTTCATAGTGGAGGGCAAGTGAATCAAGGGACTACCTCTGTCTTATCCATTAAAATCAAGATAATCCATTGATAGACTTACTACACACTTTATACCCAATTTATTTTATTTAATGATTATTTCTATAGGGACAAATAAATATGGATCAGTGCCACATACCACAGCATTTATAGCCTCGTGTCTGTATGGTAAACATTAAGCTACCACCAGCAGCTTGCTTAGCACAAAGACTAGAAACGTGGCGATTTTATGGGGAGACATATCCCCTTGTAACACTTAAATTTTTTTAAATTTTTGGTGGGGTCAAACAAACAACATATAACATGTAAATTGGTGAGCTTTAGAGGTGCTGGTAGGCGGATTTTGTTACGTTTGAACAGAGTGAGGCTAGCGGTTTCCCTCCAGTCTTTGTGCTAAGATTAGCTAAATGGCTGCATCTTCATATTTTCCGTACAGACATGGAGCAGTATTGATCCCCTCATCTAGCAAGAAAGCAAAAAAAAAAAGCCTGCTTCCCAAACCGTCAAACTTTTCCTTTAAAAAGGGGCCTCTTATGAAATTACTAATCTCCTCTATTATAATCATAAGATGTTTAAATGAGCCGAAACCCCGTGTAGAACAGGGTCGTGGCATGTATGTTTTTCAGCGCACATGTGGAAAATATTATAGGCACACATTGTATTGCATCATCTCAGCTGTGCACTCGGGCTGTATATGCTGTGTCTTGTGTCTATATCACACATGCCCTGGCTTTTGCAGAACAACAAACTAAAGTGTAGCGTGCATAGAAGGGATCAACAAAACTCTGGGTATAACATTCACGGAAACCTTTGCTCTTGCTTTTTCCTATGGCAGGTGATTCCTTAAAAACACTCTCTGGACAAATGTTGACTGACACACTGTTGCCTCAAGTAAAGAACGTTCTTGTGAATATCAAACAGGGGAAATCTGCTTCCTTTAATTACAACAAAAGTTTGTAGAAATCCATAGAAAGAGAGATATAACATAATCCATTAGGAATTGGCTTATTATTAATTATTATATTTAGACAGAAAAAGCTCACGATACACCTAATACAACAACCCTGCAATAAATCTTACCTTTATCAAGGTTATAATGTTTTTGTTGAAACTGTTTTAGTGAGGGGCTGATTCAACTTTATGATCATTTTGGAGGCTGCAGTTTGTGCTGCTGTTGAATTATACTGTGTTACACTGAGGGGTGTTACTAACAATTTGTCCACTCCATTTATATAAATGAAGGTAGGACACCCTCCTTAATATAACCTTCATGAAGGTAGGATTTATTGCAGGGCTGTTGTATTATACTGCATTAGTTTAAGCTAGGTGGACCTAATAAATATAGTGTATGTAACCAAAATATCAGGCAATAATTTTGACACTGGTCCCAATTTGATAACGTGTTGAGTACTTGTCTGGTATTACCCAAGACCAATAATATGACTGTTACACTGTGCACCCATAAACCTCAACTCTGAAGACTATAAACTTAATGAGAATCTTAACAGCTGTCCTGCAGGCTTGGCAGTCTCAGCTCTTTCATCTGCGAGCTGGGAGCTAGCAGGCAGTAGGGACACAGAGCAGAGACAATGTCGCCCCGGCCGAGAAACAACAAGCCATCAGTCAAATCTATTCAAAGCACAGGAGGAAGATTCCAGCAGAGCTTTGCTTGGAAGGAAATATGACGTTTCCACGGTGGCGACTGAACTAAACTTGACAGATGACTGAGTATTAATGGGTTCAAGTTTGTTTGTGGGAGAAAAGACACTACCACACACACACACATTTCCTGCAAGAAAATACACACATTAAAGCAAGGATGTGTCAGTAGCAAAACGCTGCGAAGTTTTTGCCTTTGTTGTCTCTTTTTTCGCAGCTTCGCTGATCTCACTGTTCTTGTGAAAGATCACTCCATTCATGTCTCTTTCACAGTTACTCAGTCATATTCATTAATGAGACAAATCTCTACTTTGGTTACAGTGTTAAAAAAAGAAAAGGATGACTCGGAGAAAAGACAGCATGTGTGCATCATCATCATTTATACATGCTGCTTTTCTCTGTCCTTTTTGTTTCTTGTTTTTAGTTGACAAGTGAGAGAGTTGAGTAACCTGAAAGATATATTGTGTGTGTGTGTGTGTGTGTGTGTGTGCGTGTGTGCACATGTTTTACCTTAAACCTCTTGTCTTGCAGGACCTTTTTGATGGCCACCAGCTCTCCGGAGTCGCAGAGTTTAGCCTGGTAGACGACGCCGAACGAGCCATTGCCGATGACCTTAGTGTCCGTGTAGCTCACCTCCTGTGGCCGGTCGGGGCCTTGGCCTGGAGTGGCCACGACTGTTGTTACCTTGCTGCCATCTTTATCCCCTAAAGAGAGAGACAGAGAAATGCAGACGCTCAGAACAAATCAGCGCTAGTAGCATTTACAGGTGTGGGAGAGAGAACAAACTGACATTAGAGAGGACACAATAGATAAGGTAATGTCAAGTAATAGTGAACTCATCATTCGCTCATCTCTCTTGCCAGTCTCATAGAGTCAGACTGGAGCATCTAAGGGCGTAATAGCCTCCTTGTTAGAGAAGCCAGTTTGTGACTGACAGGTTGCAAGTTTGAATGTCTGCTGAGAGAAACAGAACAACATGGCCATGGCCTTCTTTAGCTCAAGCCAGTTTAACCCCCATTTGATCCAGCAGTGCTTCCTACTGATCAACAGCTGTGGTTGTACCGATCTGCTCCCAGTTGACTGACTGAGTGTGAATCATGGCTGAGCTGAAACAGAGCGTCCAAGCTCAAAAAACTGTCCATGAAATGTGTCTGTAGTGTTTCGGTCTGCTTTGAGTGGTAGGACATTAACAAAAATTAAATATCTAGAGGAAACAATCACACTTATGCAACTGAAAGACGCTTGAATTCTGCTTTGCCTAATAGAATGTTATAGATTATTATTTATATATCAGGAAGCATGGCTGCTTTTATCCAAAATTAATGCATCAAATAGGGATCGGCATACAGTAGGCCTAGCTTTCTGAGACAGACCTTGGACAGACTCACCAACCATACAGACAGACCAATGTAATACCTAAGATTATCATCAGTGAAAAGTCATAAGCTAACAAGACTCAGTATCTGATGCTAATGCACTATAGATCGGCATCTGCTTTCACATGCCCCTCCTCCCCTTTATGCCTTCCTCTCTAGTCAGCCAGGAGCTGGCTCTGCTCCCCTGAGATTACGACGTGGAGGCTTTTTCCTGTTTAAGTGGGTTCTCTGCCTCACACTGCCTCCCCTTCCTCCTCCTCCTCCTCCTCCTCCTCCTCCTCCTCCTCACAGAAGTGTCAAGGGGCAAAATTCACATTAGCTGGCAGTTAAAGGACAACCAAGCAGGAGTGTGTGTCGCATGCCACAAATGTGCGCCTGCTCCTTCCTTTCCAAAAACTTCTGCACAACCTATGCGACTAAAATCCTACCACAACCACCTGCTCTCCCCTCTAAATCTACTTATTAGTCTTATTAGCACATTCCTCTTTCGCACAAACTGCAGCAGAAAAAGGCTGTATATGAGCCGAAAGACCCACGCATCTAAAAGAATCAAAATATCTTTGTTAAATTTGTCTAATTTTAGGTGAGCTGCTGAGACAGTCAGCCGCAAACACATTTGTCAACAGCTCACAGTGGGTACAAAATTATGTTGATGGGTGGATTAGTGCTGCTTAATAACCGTGACTGTTCCAGATCAGGGTGTTATTTAATAGAAACTTCATGCAGCACGCCGTGGTGGCAGACCACCTCCACGCGGAGGACACCGACAGGCCACAGCGTCCCATCCATATGAGGAGAAAGTGAACATCTAATGCCGACTTCTGGCAAACTACCAGCGTGTGACTAGTCTGTGTCAGTTTTAAATGATAAGGTTAATTAACCCTGCGTGGCTTGAATTATTTTAACACCAGAAAGTTGATGTTTTGACCAAGATGGTAACACACAGGTGCAGAGGTTTACTGGTGTTACCCATTTTCATTGGTTCGCTGGGCTTATTTTCCAGCAGGGTTGATTGATTTTGATGCAAATATTGTTTTCATAGACACACACACTCGCACATGAGCAAAAAANAAAAAAAAAAAGAAAAAAAAGAACTACCCTCCCCAAACATAAAATAATAATTTTATATATGTGTTTGTGTGTTTGCACGGTTCCTTTGGCCACTGTGTGACCAGCAAGCGGTCCAATTACTGAAGATGTGATTACGATCAAAGACTAGGGAAAGGGAAGAGGGGGAAAAAAAGAGGAGAGGGGTCCGAGAAACCACCGGGCCTTCACTCTCCACGACCGAGTCTAGAAAGAGAAACTGAAGACGGATTCCGTAACGACAGAAATAGACTTTCCAAGACAGTGTGTGTGTGTGTGTGTGTGTGTGTGTGTGTGTGTGTGTGTGTGTGTGAATGTGTGAGTGAGAGAGAAAGAAAGAAAGAAAGAAAGAAAGAAAGAAAGAAAGAGGAATATGACTCTGCCTACATATTCCAGCAGGGCCACTTCCATGACGCCTCTGCACTTCCTCAAACCGTGAGAAAAGTCTGCCCGCACTCACACACACACACACACAACTCACAGTGAGATCTCACACTGGTGCAAATAAGGAATGACCAAGCAATCAGATTGCAATTGAAATGGCATTTTTTGCATGTTAAGTGACTGATTGGAAACCTGTGGGAAGCATGACACAGGTTTCCCTCTACACTGGAATATGACAAGTGAAAGATTATTTTTATTTCATGTGTGAAATTAAATTTCACTTGTTTTCAAGCTAGAAGCGCCTTTTCATTAAAATAGATTATCCCCAGGTGAACTATTAGAAGTGTTAAAAATGTCCCATGGCCCCTATAAGGAAACAAAAATTAAAATCACCGCCTCCACAGAGAAAACACATCGCAACATGTGCTTGCAGCATCGCCATAGTTACTCTGTCAATCAGCCTGACACAAGAATATAATTGGTGTGACAAATCACAGAGCGTGATTTCATGTACATATGCTGCATTACTCGGCTACAAATGACACAGGAGAGACAGCTGCTGCAACTTTTAGCCAGAGGCGTCAATAGTCAATTCAGGTCACCAGACTAGTTCAGGCCACAACTGAATATGGGGCCAAAACAACACCACTGTTGAGCAGTTACAGGACACATGTGGGGCTGGCATCATTCAAAGTTACCAGTTTTGTCACTGGTACCAAAATTCATCCGTGTTTGTCCAAATACAGACAGCCTAAAATAAAATGGACTAAATTAAGAATTAAATCAAGCTGTATGACCCATGTACAAGTGAAGAAGACCAAACATTCATTGCCAACTTAACATAATTATTGGTAGACACAAAGTGGGTGTATTTTCCTGACTGTAATCACATGCACTGACGGCGCCATGTAAATGAGGATGACAACACAAACTCCCGGCTGACACGCCACAAATAACACAAGAGGTGCCGCGCTTTTATGAATCTTATTATGGGGTAAATTTTTAAATGATGTTCAGAAACTATCATTTTGATCCTGTTTTGTTTCTGAAATGCATGTGTGCATGTGTTATGTCAGCGTCACACAGTTTTCAGCTTTGAATCTGTGCACAGAAGCATTTCTTTTCTGCACATTTACAAACTTGTTACGTGCAGCATTTTTTCACAGGTTTACAAAGGCTGATACACAATCACAGGCTTTGAAATTACCACTGAACAACATTTCACAAGCTCAAAATTGTACTGAGCCTTATCTGAGCCCATAAATCTTTTGTTACTAAAAGCAGACTAAAAGTAACACACTGACATTTGGCGTGCCTAAATAATCTCACATTATTAGAAAGTTTGATTAGGTGTTCAAGCAAACTACACCATATTAAAAAACTGCCTTGCGATTGATACCTGATATGATCGGATCTCTTAATACTGAGGCAAACAGTTTGCAGCAGCTCAAAGTCAGATAATCTGCGCTACAATTAGAAAGTTCTGAACACTTTTCATTTATATCCAGAGGATCATTAATTGTGTGGGTGCAATTTTTCCCTTTGGAGCTTATGTACACGTATTTTGTCTGACATAGGAGTCAACAAATGACAAATTAAATGCAACGATTTAATACTTGATTGAAAAACATAAATAAATAAATAAAATACTTAATTCCCCTGACATGAGCTACCCACTTTCCAGGTATTATAGGGGTAATAATTTGCAGTGTTTATCTATGAGACACTATAAGGTTGTAGTGGTAACATCATTCATGTATTTACGGCAAGATAATTTTCACACCAGTCATGGCCAATCACGACGAGCGAATGTCACAGACTGTGCACCTGCCAGACTGTCCATGTGTTCATTCCTCTCTGAAATTTGGCAAACACAATCATATGCATATACACAGCATGTATTAACTGTTTGGGAAATTATCATTTAACTGCAATAGCCAAACACTGGGGCTGATAATTATGTTACTTTCAAACATTTCGAACTGTCTAAAAAGCACTTACTTACTTGTGTTAAGTCCGTTTCTGCATGCTGGACATATTAATAGCTCTCAAAATACAAAATGTACAGAATGTGGCTGAAATGGTTTCAGCACATGTCAGCTGTGGACTGCGGGGCGAAGTGACATTGGTGAGGAATGTATGAAGAGATTTGCTGAATTCCTGGACAACAAAAAACTGCAACACGAGCAAAGACATGCATGCACTGTGTTCATGTGTGCAGGTACACACACACACACACACACACACTCATTCAAAGTGCAAAGTGTTCCAACACTGCTGCGTGGCTGATGAGATAATTCACTACATTACTGGAACATCTAGTCGCAGGAATGTCACCGCTGACACAAAGACATTTGGCTATGTAATGCTTGGTTCGAGACATCAAGGTATCTGTGAGTTTTTGAGCAGACTCGATGGGGGTGCATAGATTATTAGATATCAGAGCGGTGGCTGCCCAGTCCTGCCACCACACTGACTACACCCGATGGACAGCCCACAGAATGATCATCTTCTCATGTCCCTTTCCCTCAAAATTCAGCTCTCTTTTAAATCCTGCGCGAGTGATTCTGATGGCTCTTGTGTTGTCCTTTCGGTTTCATTTGGAATCAAAGAGTATAATTAGTTCATTTTGTTCCCATCATCACTTGCAAAATGTGTGAGAGGGACAGAAAGGAAAGGGGAGAAAAGAGGGGAAAGAGGGAGAGAGGGCTGCAGCTTTGAAATGCTAAACAGGCCGCTCGTTGTTCTTGGCCAGCTGCCTCACCCCAAAAAAACAAAACCAAAGAGTGCTCATGTGGGTGTGTGAATGCATGTATGTATATGTATGTGTGTGCGTGTGTGCTTGTCTGCCTGTGTAGGAGGGGTAAGAGCATTCTCTCCAGGATCATACACACTGGCTACAGCTGCTTGAGATAATCAGCCAAGTTATTCACACACATATGAGTGCAAGTGTGTGTGTGTGTGTATATATTGGGATGGTGGAGGTCAGGGTAATGGTAGATGACATACTGGAAATGAAGTCTAAAACAAGTCTAGGTAGATACTAACGAGGTGACGTGGTGTTATATAAATACAGTCCAAAGTACGATCATTACACAGCTGACGGTGCAAATCGTGACCCTCTGAATGACGAATCTGATTTTAGATAAAGACTTACAAAAGTCTATATAAGTTTCTGTAGTCACTTGTCGATGTGAAAACCATTATTTTTCCAAAAGCAATCCTTACACTGAATTGAATAGTCAACTGACAGCAAAATAAACTTGACAGTAAATTCATCATCAACATTTTCTGGTTCAAGCTTACTGAATTTGAAGGTTTGCTGCTTTCCATCGTCTTGAATGATAATTAACTTGAAAACAGTCAAATTTAAAATGTCACCTTGGGCTTTAGGAGTTTGTGACAGGCAATTTTCGCTATTTTTTTTCATTATCTGGAACATCCTTCAGGTCTCACAGTATTTTGAAATTAGTACTTCAACAACAACATTTATGTGGGTGACTACTGGTGCTTTCGTGCTGCATTTAGACTAAACTAAGGGTGGGTGATATATAGTTTCAGGAAAAAAATCTTTAGTACTATGGATATGATTGCCAAGAGGTAAAAGACATTTCACATGGCCCAAAAACTGCATATTTAAGTGTAACTCAATGATACGATACCCAAAGCGGTTATCTCGTCTCATATTTCATTATTCATATTTTATCAAGGGGTTGCCTCACCCAGTTCTAGATTACAGATTTGGTTTAAGCCAGCTAGTACAATTGCTTCTATTCTGTACATCTATCCATCCTCAGGGAAGTGTGCAGGACAGCATGGCAGACATCAAGCCAAGTCCTGAAACCTGTTCCTCTGCTGGACACAACACGTAAGGAAAAAGTCTGATTATTTCAACAAGTACCTTTTAACCCAATTCTTATCACGATAACAGTGATAACCACTTCACTCCACGGAGGTGTTAACATGATGGTGCCACATTCAATCCAACAAAAGTTGCTCACCAGGCAAAGTTTTTCTTGTTTCCTCGTTTTTGGGGCTTATAAAGTGTCCATATAGAGACCTTCTCTGGCTGAACTGGTTGACTTCTTGCTAACTCCGCAGACGTGAATGGCACAAAATAGTTCATTTGTATAGGCTTTTTTAAAATTTTCATTGGACCTAATGGCTCAAAAACCCACCAATTAGCACAGTCATTAGCACAAGGTATCAACTTTTTGAACACAATCAATCGTTACGATGCCAAAAAATAGGGAAAGAAAGCCCCAGTTAAAAGTTAGCAGACTCGTCCTTTGAAATTTCCAGTTTAACCAACTTTTGCCCTCTGTTAGATTCTTTCAATGCCTCCAATGTAAAATACAGATGGAGAGGTGATTCCATAAATGCTTCATGTATTGACTATCAGAGGGGACATCTGCACAGTCTAACACTTTCCTCTATGGGGCTGAACACCACCTGCAAGTAGAAATAAAATTACTTAACAACCAATTAATTGGGCGGCTCCAGCTTCAGCATTTAATGACTGATAATGACTGTTTGATGAACCAGATGAGTCTCTTATATTGTCAGGTTGAACAAACACGGGTGTGAAACTCGTGTAATGTTAAGTCCATACAGTCAGCCTCGCATTTGGTGCTAATTCAGTAGCTTACGTCTGAACAACAATTAGGCCAAAGACTTAAGAGCCCTCTAGTTCTTACATTTAGCCGACTTATTGACAGGCACAAGATTTCTTAAACTGCATTTCTCTTTTAACAGCAACATAACCGTGAACGTTACACACTGACAGGAACACACCAATGCTTACACACCCATATCTGGGGCAAGATAAGCATTAGATTTGGGATGGGAGTGCATCTCCCTCTGTGTGTGTGTGTGTGTGTTTCCTAGTCCACTGAGTGGTTTCCAGTGCCAAGGCCCAGAGGAGAGCCTCAGCCTCAGGCCTCACCCCACTAACACACATCGTGGTCACATCGCAGCCCTGAAGCACCACCAACATTCCTTTACAGCCTCATTTTCTGCCTCACACACCCCCACTGCACGCAAGATAAGAAAAGGATGTAGCTACAGTAGATGTCTCCAGCCAGGGCAGGCATTAGTCATTAATAATGTGAATATAATCATCAAAAATTCATTTCACTAAGCTGGAACAGTCGAATAAACTCCTTTTAGACTAGGAAAACGTGAATTAAAAGCTATATATTTTTAAATAGTCTTCCATATCTAGTCTCATATCACCATATCAGTAGCAGATTGCCATATGGTCCAGCTCTAATAGGGACAACCTATGGCACTCATACACAGTGATAAAATGCTTTAAGATCAGTTTGTAAAGAGGAAATGTGACAGAAAGCAGGCAGTGGTAAGGTGAGTGAGTGTGACATGCCTTGAAATAGTAGCAGAGATCATATAAAGCAGAAATTTAAAAGAGATTTATGTGTGTGGACTAGCATCTCTGCAGCCAGTCTATAACCAACCTCCGGCACGGGGCCACTGTGGCTTCATGAACAGGATACTCTGTGTCACACGCCGTCCAGCCGTCGCGACGCCTGATTTCGACACGGCCCATAGACTACAGGATCAGTAAACCAGCCCTCTCCAGGATCACGTCAGTTTCGCCCGAGTCAACTATGGGCGCACCTTCCGCTCTGACAGTTGCGTAATAAACCGGCCCTATCGCTTTAACGCTATTACGCATACGCTTGGTGCCATGTAGTAACACCGCTATGAGATCTGATCTACATTCAAATGGATGTTAATCGGACCGGATCTGCGGCAAAAGGAGAAGGCTTGGTTTCTGACCTGGGTCGGTGCCAACACCACCTTCCCCTGGCCCGGCCCTGCCCGGCGCGGCCTGCTAACCCTGGTCAGGCTGACCGGCCCGGGGGAGGCGCGTCAGAGCGCAGCGGTGTGTGCTCACACCGAGGCGAGCAGTGTGTGCATGTGTGTGTGTGTGTGTGCCACTCAGCACCGACCAATCTCAGTCAGTGACACAGATATATGACAGGGCTAAGCTATCCGGAGCTAACGTCATGCTCGCTTGACACATTTGCAGCCTGGTTAGTGAGGAGACATTTTGCGAGGATGTGGAGCCCACACTGGGCCCGGTGCACGCAGAGAAAGGTAGGCTACTCTAGAATCACAGGGGTGTACTTACTGCTGACTTTCATGCTGCCGAAAGCCGAGGGCTGCGGCACTGGTTTGCAGCTCTCCGCGAAGGATGTGGTCCTGGGCCGACCCGACATGATCCAATCCCTTTGATTCTCTCTCGACTCGGAGACTGTGACTTGCTAAACGGCAGGGCTGGTCGCTTCGCCGAACCTTCTCATCCAAAAAAGGATGACAGTAAATGAACAACACTATAATTCACAGGGAAGACAGGCAGAAAGAGACCCCCTTTATCCCTCACTCTAGTTCGTATCACCTAATAAACTACCCTTTCTTTCCCACCAACGGTCAATCAGAGCACCATTTCTTCCTTATATTCCAGGTTTTCTTTCAGCGGGCCTTTGAAGACACGTCTCCGACTAAAATAGTCATGAATCTGGCCTCTCCCTGTGGCCCCCCGATAAAAACCAATTGAGATTTCTTTCTGGATGCAGAATCAGTTTTCACAAAGATGAAGAAGGCGGGATGAGATCAGACGTTAAAGAGTGCCGATCCGGTGCGGATCAAAGGTAAATGCGGCGTTTTTTCCTTGACAATTCGGGACACATGCAGTTCCTCTTCATATCCCGATGTGGAGGCTCAATGATCCGACTGCCATGGCGGCTCCCTCGCTATACCCTAGCCTACAGACCGTCCAACGGAAAATCTGCCAGTTGCCACAGTCTTCTTCTACGAATTCAGTGGCTCTGCGCTGACTCAAAATCCGCCCTCGTCGCCTTCAAATTTCGGTGTCTTAACCGAAGCCCCGGGGCAGCGACCTCTTCAGAAAATGATGGTCTTTAAGCACAGAGTGCGACGATACTGAATTTCTTTTTTTATTCCTTCCCCATAGGTTTCGGGCTCGCTGTCTTTGTCGCTGCGCACGTTAGCTACGCCATTTCCGTAAAGGGTTACAGGGATTGCTCGGCTGCCACGGAAGGAGGTTCACGCTGCTGACGTAACACGCGACGCAGAATAGGAAAACTGTGAACGCGCAAACGGCGAATCTGGGGTGGCCGAATGAGCCAATGAGAGAGGGTATCCTTCAGAAATGGGCGTCAACCGTGTTCATGTCGTCCAATGAGAACGCCGCTCTTGAGCACCACATGGCACAATTTGCTTAGCACCGCCCACACGACTTCAAAGGCTTTTCCCCATGCCGCGACAGGGACAATGGGCGGATCCGCTCCCAGGATTGATGACTTTGTCGGCCAATGGAGCTCCAAAACCAGGCTGTCAGTTCAAATGCACCCAGCTGTCACAGAGCACCGGTGGTCACACAGCACTGTTGCTATGTTAGTCACAAAAGCCAACCCTGTATCTCTCTTCCACACTTTTTTTATACACGCAGCCCTCTGGCACATCCATTGAATTAGTGTCATAATGCTTAGTAACTGTAATAATGTGTGTGTGCATATGTGCATGGCTGCCTTGTCACTACAACTCTTTATTCAGGTTAATTTCACCCCAACGTCTTTATCGCTTATGCGGTAGCCTACTACTTTAAAATACGGTGCCCTTTATACGTTGTAATTAATTTCCTTATTAGTGGTAAATATTAATGGTTTCTTTCCGATCTTTTGCACATCACCATATCACCTCCTTTGCCTCATTATACCTCAATTCTTTGCACCACAACTTACAGTGATAGTACATATTATCGTGATGTTGTACACATTGTACACATTTTCCTTTGTAAATGAAGTTTCTTCTTTCAGTGCTACCATCACTGAAGTGTTTTGTTTTTTTCTTATACCACTTGCTTTATTTTATTACCTATTTTTGGTATTTTTATTTAATATCTTTGACTTATTTGTACATTTTATGTGTATGTAGCATGGATGGGGCATTGCTGTATTGTGTAATGACAATAAAGTTAAACCTTGAAGATCAGTTACTAATAGATCAGTTATAAGCTATTAATAAGAACACATTTTGGGTTGCCAAGTTGTGGAAAATGCCTTTGGTCGGTGTTTCTTCTTTCTATTTGGTAATATTGCGGTTATAAATGTTAGTAAGCCACTATTAAATGCTGTCGTTAATACCAAAGTTGTTAATAACTTACCTTTGGTCCAGATCCTCTGCAGATCCTCTTATTAATGGTGTTTAACTGAACAACAAAGCATTAGTAAATAATTAATTAACCATTAATAAAACCATTAGTTACAACTTATAAACCCATTATAAAGTGACTTATTAGAAAGTTGGTGGCCTTTATGCTTCTCTAGTGACCTAAAAAACACTTGGTGAGGTCTATCAGAACTAATCTCCCTCGATTTTGTAATAAATGTTCAAGGATTTTGTGGATAGCCACAGACTATTTGTGTCATTTTGAGAGGGAAAAGTACGTGTGATTGATGAAGAACTATTTTTATTCCACAACTCCTCAATATGTCAGTATTCCTCATCTTGAACAGAATGCAGGCCACTCATTTTAGCTTGGCAGGGAAGTCTTTCCTCCTGCACAGTGATGCTGGTAGTCTGTCTTTTGTGTGGTTTATTTATACTCTGTTATGCTCTATATCAAAGGGAATTTCTTCTCCAGGCTGCCCTTCAATGGCTCATATGCAGAATAGAGAGCGGTAGTGTCTCAAAAACAAGGCAGCAGAGCAGAAGTAATGCAAGACGCTATTTTCCCTTCATATAGCAACACCTCCCCGGGCAAACACACATTTTCCCATTAGCGGAAGAAAAAAATACAGAGAGACAGAGAGGAGATAGTGGGAGGGAGTGAGAGAGAGAGAGGCCGAGACAGGAAAGAGAAATATAAAAAAAAAAGAGTGGGAGAGAGTAATGCTCTGTTTTTGTTTGTGTTGCAGGAATATCATGAAAACTCCTGAATCTACTCAACTCAGGGGTGTAGTACAGAATTCTGGGCCCCGTACATAGCAGTCTCTGAGGGCCCCCCTAACCCTGCTTTCTGCCTCTAATTCAGCCTCTTTCTCTGGTGCAAGAACAGACCCAGAAGCCTGAGGTATGATACAGGATTAATATGAGATTAAAGTAAAGCCACATTTGGCACATTAGGGTTAAGTTGCACAGTCTAGCCTATATGATAAGTCGGTATAGTGTATATCATTAATGTTTTGCTGAATGGATGTACTTTTCACATGATAGAACCACTCAAGAAATAAATATTGCGAATAGCTGATCATCAGGACCAGGAAGGCACTTTAGGGTAACTCAAAATGAAAATAGCAGGCTAAGCGGACCAAACCGTTCAGGTTCAGAAAAGAAAAGAGGGGGGCGGCATTGGAGCACCTGCAAAAGGCTAGTTTGTTTTTTAATTATAGACAGCTCAGTCGCTCAGCCTGTTTATTCAATTCTATTTGTAGAAGCCCTATTTGATTTGGTGTGATAATCATTTTAAAATTATTATTACAAACATATTACTAAATTATTTTTTGTCCCCCCTGTCCTGCGCCCCTGACTCAACTACCTTAACTATTTCAGTCATGATTAAAGTCACATGACATGGAGGCAAAAAAGTAGTCTAATCCTGGGAAGACATTGCTTTTACCGTGGAAAGACAAATGAAGATCAGGTTTAGTACTGTATTTAACATCAAGTCAGCCGTGCAAAGCGATCACGTTGGCTGTGTAGTAATTAAACATTTGGATCGTATTGTGCAGAACTAAAGGTGGCTCCTACACTTTTCTGTACAGTTCTTTCATTTAAATAAGCCATATTGTACATATTGTCTATGTATATATCTTTATTTTATTTTATAATATCTTGTCATATTTTTATTGTGTATTTTATATATTTAAGCTATGCTTCTGACTTGCAGTACTTGCTGTCACCTTTTCCCTTCTTATATTTTTTCTACTTACTATGTTTATATGTCATGCACCAATAT
>NTHP01000042.1:80660-137006 GCA_003416845.1 Oplegnathus fasciatus | reverse complement strand
TACTATGTTTATATGTCATGCACCAATATATCAAGTCAAATTCCTTGTATGTGCAAACCTACTTGGCAATAAATTTGATTCTGATTCTGATTCTGATTCTGATTCTGATTCTGATTCTGATTTACCCCAAAATCTACTTTTTGGGGGGTAATTTCAGTTGATATTTTGCTTGTCATACGGCAAACCTGGGGCAGGGTAGTGTTCCAGCATAGAAATACTGGTTGGTTTGTGGGACTCAAAAATGGGCAAAATGGGCTGGGGGAATGTGAGTGGGGGCTCATTTTCGCCCTGTGGCCCCCTAGCAGTGGTGCCTCCACAGTATAAAACAGGAGAAGATGCAGAATGATCTTTAAGTGGTGGAGTTTCTTCTGAAAAAAAGGGCTTGAAAATCAAAGGGGCAACAGGGCACTCTCTCTTTCTCAAACACGAGACACACACTCCAGATAACTGTGACCTTTGCACATTAAATACACTTAATGAGTCAGGACAATAATACTGAGAAAACAATTAAGTGTATAAAAGCGATAGCAATGACCTGTGTGATGGTGTGGGCGCGGTGTCTCGTAAACCAGCTACAGCTGTAGGAAGCATCTGATAACAAATGTGGAGCACTGTATAGACAATGTGGGACATTTGAAAGTTAAAGCAAAACTCAACAACAAAATGCAGACAATACAATAAAATGGCATAGAAACATTTTATGGAATGTGTATGACAAAGTAAAACAGTAAAAAGGAGACAGAAAGAAATTCTGTACACCAAAACATCAACTAATAAATATCAAAATAAATACAGCATTTGTACAATAGCTAATATAGTGCACCTTTCAACTGTTCTGTGAAAACCTGTAATTGTGCTTTCTGGGTTTTTGTATTTGTTACTATAAATGTCAGACTTAGACATTTTTGGAATGTAAGGGTTTTTATCTGATAGCAGAAATGTACAAATAATGCCATAAGTAATAATAGAAAGTAAACAGCATTGTGTGCTTTTGAGTCTAATAGTCTCATGAGTAAAAGAACCACGATGTAAGATTCAAGAATACCAAACAGAATGCAAAACACATCCTAGTGAAAACTGCAGTCGAAGGATCTCCCATTATCGATGCACAATGAACTTTGTGCCTGCTTTATCCTCAAAGTGAACTTTGCACGACGTTTCTTGGGACAGGAATACAGGTGGTGGAAATGGATGAAAGTGTAAAGTGCAGTAAACCTGTGCTCACACAAAGGTGGGTTTGAGGTCTTCTTTGAATAC
Source organism: Oplegnathus fasciatus (assembly GCA_003416845.1). Classification (NCBI taxonomy): domain Eukaryota; kingdom Metazoa; phylum Chordata; class Actinopteri; order Centrarchiformes; family Oplegnathidae; genus Oplegnathus; species Oplegnathus fasciatus. The sequence goes on along the minus strand of NTHP01000042.1, from coordinate 135,749 downwards.
CACAGGGTGTGGGGGGCGGTACAGGCCGGTGTAGCCTTCGTACTCGCTGTCAGAGGAGTCCGAGGAGCTGTCTGAGGACAGCAGGGAGCCTCGCTGCAGGCACGAGTCACAGTAGGGACGGTGGTAGTAACAGTAGTCCGTTGAGCTGCTCGAGTCAGAGTCCCAGTACCCGCAGGAGTCTCTAATGTGTCTGTGGCGCTGCTCAGTGTCACCACCCGCTTCCACATCAGGTGGAGCTGCGTGATCATGTTCTACACAGGGCAAGACTGAACATCTGCGGGACCTTGAAACACGCCTTCGACATTTTCTTATCGTTTCATTCCCTACTGCATCCTCCTCCTCCTCCTCCTCCTCTTCCTCCAGCTCGAGGTCAGTGTTGTGAACCTGGAGGAGGGTACCGTCCACAGTGACCTCATCAGGGTGCATGCCTGAATTTTGGTGTTCACAGTTGTCCCTTATCCTCCCACAACCAGGAGCCTCTGAACCGGTGTAGAAGCAGGAAGGGGCCAAACCTCTTCTGGAGGAGTGGAAAGGCGGCCGACGTTTCCTCATCGCATAAGGGGAGATGCTGGGGTAGCGAAAGAGAACGGGTGGATGAGGGGAGCGCGGCGTCCGAAGGGAGAGAGGGGAAAGTGTGGAGGCTTCGGTAAATTTTAGCAGAGAAGGCGCTCTGGACGTCTGACCAGGAGATCGAAGCGCAGTTTCCAAGACTGCGTCCACACTCAGCTCCTGGAGGATCTCCTGCAACTGTTCGCTGCTAACAAAACCAGTCGGTCTGGCATTTGGTCCCAGCTGGGATGTGAGACCACTCTGATTGTTGAAAGTTTCAACCTGAGAAGGGTTTAACCCTCTACGGGATTGTAGGGAAGTGACAAAGTGAACTGTCTCTTCTGCTGTCCTGAGACAGCCAGGGGACTGGAGTGACACGGGCTGTTTGAGATCCTCCCCCTTTCTGGACTCAGCTGTGTCTCTGCCTGCAGGGCCAGTAGTAGAGACACCTCTCTGACTTTCACCCACATGAATATCACTGGGGAGAGGAGAGGAAGCAGCAATGGGGGTTGAGGAGTTTGGAGCAGAGGGAGACTCAGAGGACAGTGTAACAGCAGCAGTGAGCTGAGGGGAGAGATGTGGTGCTGAGAGTCGGGGTTTAGTATCTCTCTGAGGTAGAGAAGCAGAAGAGGGGCCGTCAGACTGAAGCTCTGTGGTCTGAGTGGAGGAGGAGTTGAGGTTGGTGTTGGAGGAGTCCATGTCCTGGTCCTCGACAGGCTGGCTGGCTGACATGAGTCGCAGGAGTTTATCCTTGGCGTTGTTCACCTGCTCCTGCAGACTGTCAATCGCAGCGTTTTTCTGAAAATTGGGACAAAAAACAGAAGCTTAAACACCCGACACACAGAGAGAAACACAAACAGCACAGAATCTCTGGGAGAAAACTGTCAACATATTGTTAAACAGTTGGTGTCATTTAGTTATTTTTTGACTCTCACATTTCCAGTGTATGCTTTTGCAATTTGATGGTTAAGTGCATGTTAAAGCTAACAGCTGACAGCTGACTCCTTTAATAAAAAGAGAAAAGAGTGAAAGTAAAATCTGTCAGACAACATGTTTTTGAGGGATTATTGTCTGTTTGAGACCACTGTTTACTTCACTTGTAAAGGCATCATGTCTACATGAATCATCTAGCTTAAAGGACCAGTGTGTAGGATTTATGGGGATCTACTGGCAGAAATGGAATATCATATTGTTTTCATTAGCCTATAATCACCCGAAACTTGCGTTTTCGTTAGCTTAGAATGAGGCCTTCATAACTACACAGGGAGCGGGTCCTCTTCCACGGAGCCCGTCAAGTTGCACCGCCATGTTTCTACAGTAGCCCAGAACGGACAAACCAAACACTGGCTCTAGAGAGGGCAGCCACCATAGGTTGTCCTACACGCTTGGAAAGGGAGGGATGAGGGGAGGGGTATTCAGTTGGTTGCAATCTGCAACCTCACCGCCAGATACCACTAAATCCTACACACTGGTCCTTTAAGTCTGGAGAAGTTGGTTGATTGATTGACTGATTGAATTTATTTGATGATCAAAAATACAGAATAACTCTGCACAGCCATAGTTCCAATCACTGTGGTCCTCCAACATACAACAAAAACATAAAACCATAAAAGTTGTGTAACGTATTTAATGAAAATTGGTGTTAGCAGATGGAATAGGAAAACAAGCTTTGTTATTTCCAACTATGATTTGAAGTAGAAGTACAACCTAGATCAGTGACGACAAATTAGAACAAATATCTGTATCATCACATTATGAGTAAATTCAAGACCTAGGTCTGTAAGACAGGCTCATTTTAGTTCTACTGAATATTCTACAAGATTTTCTTATTGAATGGTTAAAAAAAAAACAGTACAAAAACGAAATGAAAAACAGTGCAGTACCTCATTAAGGAGCTTTTTCATGGAGTTGTTCTCCCCCAGCAGGTAGTAGACCTCATCTTGGCTGTACACAGAGGGCTGGCTCTTACTGGGGCTGCTGAAATACTTGGCCATCTGACTCGGGTTGTTCTGATCCTCTTCAAACTGTCGCCACTGGGTTAGCTGCATGATAGTGATTGTGATATTTACAGGGAGTTAAACATACAGTACGTTACACAAAAACATTCATCTACAGTTACATTACACACACTAGTAGTAAATGTAACCAGGAACCATTCGACATGGGACCTCTTGACCAGGTGTTTTGAGCGTATTGTTCACTCTTCAGATATTTCCTTCCTTTCCACTGGAGATGCATTCCTTTATCATAACGTAAACCCACTGCCAGACAATTAGAGAGTCATAAACCTGTTTGCAACAGCTTACGTAGTTTTGACTCATAAACACCTTCTGTGTGAGTCACACTCCACTGACAGACATGGCAAACGGACACGCATATGGAAAACGGAGGTGTGGGAAACACAGTCACTCATAGAATTTACTACCTTTGTCAAAACAAAAGGAGAAAGTCATACATCTGTCATTCATCCGTCTGTCTGTCATATTTCTGTCTATCTAGAGTTTCTGCCGTCTGATCGACTGTCTTTTTAATGCTGATTTCCAGACATGGTATCCGATGATTAGATGACAGTTCTGCCTAAAAAATAAAATCCCCCTCTCTGTTGGTTTCGGCTGTAGAGACACAACACAACTGCCTGTCATCACCAGAAACAAGATGTCAGAGGCGTTTTTCCTAGCATAAAGAAGGAATCCTGCACTTTCTCCAAACCTTGCAACTAGAAACTTTTTTTCATCTGTATGTATGTATCTTATATGTGTAGCTTGAGCTGTGTTATTTCTCACCTGAGGCACAAACAGCATGCAGTTGGTAGCCAGTGTGCAGATGAAAATGGCTCCAGCCACAGTGCTGTAGACCAGGTTGGGCCAGGCCTGCAGGAAGATGGACACGGGTACGGCCACGGCCGAGGAGAGGGTGATCAAAGACACGGCTGTAATGATGGTGGGAGACTGGTTGACTGGAGGGTGGCTGACGTTGCTGGTCAGCCCAGCTAGATATGTCCCGTAGAGGAGAAGACAACCCTAAGGAGAAATGCAGGACAAAGTAAAGACAAAGCACAAAGAAAATTCATCTTTTTGTTAGACATGATGAGTTCTGTTCGTCTCTAGTAAGTACTGGAGATGTCTTTTTCATTATGAATTAAGCATTAGTACTCTAGTTCAGAACTGTAAGCAGTTTCACAAATTAAAGCTCTTTGGTTGAAGAACCTCAGGTGGAAAGTAGCTAAGTACATTTACTCAAGTACCGTACTAAGTACTAAGTACATATTTAAGGTACTTGAGTATTTCCATGTTATGCAACTTTATACTTCTACTCTGCTACATTTCAGAGGGAAATATTAAAGTAAAATGTAAATTGATAAATCATATCACCATAACAATGACGGAACTCAAAGCAGTCATTTACTTTATTGCATTTCAATAGAACAGAGATGACTTACCTTCTGAACAGCAATAACGATAACCCACAGATCCGAGTACATAGAGGAACAGGTGTCCAGCTGAGACAAAGAGTAGGAAATGTCTCTCTCCACCACCTAGATCAGGAGAAACCATATAGTATCAGTGAGCGGAAACCTGAATAAATATGTCTATGTCACTAACATGTCTATAATTAATTACATTAACGTAGGAGGATGAGGCAGTTTGTGATTTTGTAACAAAATCAAAGTTTCTTGCAGTTGCATACAAATCAAATAATCAGAATTTCACAGCAATAAACATTCAGATTTTTAAAAAGTCAGATTTATTTATTTTTCCTAATTATGCATTATATGTGTCATAATCCTCGCATTGTTCTGTAATCAAACAAAGCAAAATCTCAACTAGTTTCACAACTTGCTTTTGAGCAAAATCACCATTCAATTCTACCTTGACAGCAGCTCCGACAGATCGTGAACACCTGATGGGGTCTGTGAGGTTCCAGGTGGTGAGAACCAGCATGTCCACCAGGATCAACAGAGCCACCATGCCCATCAGCTGGATGTCTCGGATGATCTGAGACAGAAAGTAAAGTCAGCAACCACGTCAATGTTATACAGTCACAAGACAAATTCAGTCATTATACAACATTTTCAACCATATCACTCTGTGTTACACTAGCTAGAAACCAGTTAGAGAATACTGTGAGTCTCTTTTGCAAATGATACATAAAAGAAAGTTATAGAAAGAACAAAAAAGCTCTCAGGGAGCATGTACCGAGGCATAGAAAAAAATGTCACTCTGTATGTGGATCCAGCTTTGCATCAAAATACTCAAAATACTGGGATAAACATACCTTCATTTATTTATTTAAATCATAGCAATAGTTAGTGACGATATGACAAAAAATGTTCAAACATGTTTAAAAAACCTTGCAATGGTAAGAAATTATTTAAAAACTTCCTGAATCCACATCAATAGCTACTGACTTTGACCATGGCCTGAAGTTCTACTGAAATCTCCTAACATTATTTCTAGATATCCTGCTAACTATTAAAGAAATAGACACATAAACAGGCGAGACCAAAAATATGACATCCTAGGTGGATGTAATAAGGAGAAGATAAGACAATTTAATTTAGGAACTATAGATAATACATGTTGACTAAAGAACCTTTGAAAATCAGCAGTAAAAAAAGAGATCTGATCCTTTGGCCTTAAAATATCATCTTGTGTTGTTTTTAATCAAATCTTACCCCTCTCAAAACATCTCTGTGAAAAAACAGCTGCAATTTAAGACTGTTCATCTACAAACACGTAAAACTAGCCTCTGAAAACTGCAATTAATGCATCCTGCTGCGACTGGATAACAAAAATAAACACAATCCAAGGTCGTTGATGCTGGAAACAGACGTGACCACCAGGAGGCCGGAGCATGCCTACCACTCTCTTGTCAGGCACTCGCTGGGTGAACACTCGGTACAGTCTCCACGTCTTCCCCAAAATCGGGCCAAACACCAGGGTACTGCCGACACAAAGAGTCCACATCCGAGCCTGAAGGAGAGAGCGCTGCTTAATTATCCAAAAATGATATATCCAACAACATAATGGAGGATTGATGGAGGCTGTGGGGCTTACTTGTAGCACAGCTGTAGATGCTCCGCTTTGCGAGTGCATTCGTTCATCGACGGCGAACAGGAAGCCGCTGCTGTAGGTGAGGACACTTCCAAAGAGAGTCAGGACATTCAGGTTGGGACTGGACATCTTCACTATCCTGATAATGCAACACATGCAAACACACACACACACACACACACACACACAATTCAATCAATTAATACTGTAAATATCTCCTTAATGTTTACATTTGTGTTTCACTTTGTAGTCTACCTGTTGTTTTTGAAGCGCAGGGTGAAGAGGAGGAAACAGAAAGCCAGCAGGATGCCAGCGGAGAGCAGTGTCCACACCACAGCACTTAACACCGGGGAAAGAGACCGCCGTGGGAGCTCTACTGCCACCTGCACACACAACATGCAAACCCCTTAAAATCAAGCCTAACATATTACAGATGCAGCTCGTATACATGTGCATTATTTTATTATTGTGTTCTAAACTCTCAGTTTTGTAAATAATACATGTAAAAGCAACAAAAAGAAGTACACAGGATTCAGATGAGTATACAAACTTTATTAAGGCAAACAGAGCAGCAAACATCACACTAAGCTTTTGCTAACTTTCATTTGAAAAAGATAAAAAATAGTTGAAAGCATTCAAGAAACCGGAAGAGATGAAAAGTTGTCAGATTTTAGACATGGACAGGCGAGATGATGAGAGGAGCAGAGTTGACCCCGCGATGATTACGCCGGGGGTTAAAGTAGGGAAAAAGTCTTTCATTGAAAGAGTATCCGGTGAATGAGTAGATATGAGAAGCAGAGTCCACGTTGTAAAAAGAAACCTGCCCACAATCCAGATCCACATACACCCCGACTCTCTGGGGCTTCTCGACCAGCGGCACGCAGATAGGAGTGCTGCTGAGGGCCCAGTAGCTCTTGTCCTTCCTCATCCCCAGGCTCCAGTAGCCTCTTTCAGGGCTTACTATATTCTCTCCTTTTCTGTTGATGGATTCAAGCCCAACTCCAACATCCCACTCTGTCTTCCCTTTCACCTGGACCTCATAGTAGAGCCTGCCAGAGGAGAAACCCTCCTTTCCCAAAACGCTGACACCGGGGTAAAATCTCTCTGGTTTGTCCGGGAGGCTCAGCGCTACATTGCCGTGATAGACCTGTTTCCTGTTTTCGGACAGCACCAGTTTGGGATGAGCTGTATCCGGGTCCAGAGTCACATCCACAGCACACTCCTGAGCCCTCTGACATTCAGTCTCACAGAGCCTCTTCACCTCAGCCTTTACTGTCTCCTCCAGCTGACATGCTACTCTCCTGACTGCTCTCCTCACCGTGCCCACGTATACAGCGCTCTCTATGCGGGTGTCAGACCAGTCTTTGGTGGCTGGCACCGTGGAGAAAGCTGGAAAGCTCTGGAGAAGGTAGAGGTCGTCTTCGGCACACCAGAGCTGCTCCAGCTCGGCGTTTCTCCGCCTCAGCTCATCGATCTCCTGCTCCAGCTCCCTGATGAGTCTGCTGGCCCTGCTTTCAACTTGCCTCTGCTTTTCACCAATCAGCTCCACCACCTCAGCTTTGCCTCTCTGGAAAATGTGAAGCAGTTTGTTGAAGACTTGCAAACTCTCCTCAATCTCTCTTTCTGTGTTTCCTCTGCTGAGCCGAACCGTCTGATCGATTTCGCTGATTTTCTGCAGTCGCCCGTGGATCATTTCTTCCACCTCTGCGTGCATCCTTCCAATTTGAGCTCTCCTGTCTCTGCTCTCGTCCTCTATAGGTACAGTGTGATGAGCTTTGTGGTCTTTCTTAATGCAAATCTGGCACACATACGCCTGGTCAGTGTTACAGAACCGGTCCATGAGTTTCTCGTGCTTCTGACACACTCTGTCTTGCATGTTCATCATAGGGTTGATCAGGTGGTGTTTCTTGAAGGTGCCTAGAACATGATGGGGCTCCAGGTGAGTCTCGCAGAAGGAGGCCAAACAGTCCAGGCATGATTTAAGAGCCTTGACTCTTTTTCCAACGCACACATCACATGAAACTTCTCCTTTATGGCCTGAATATTGGTCCACAGAACTGGCTTCATTTTCGTCTGTCTTCTCCAATGTCTTCTTGAACTGAGAAGCCACCTCGGATATGAAGGTGTTAACTTTGAGCTCAGGCCTCCTGTAGAACTTCTGCTTGCACATAGGACACTGCGACACATTAGCGCTCTGCCAGTATCCTTGTATGCAGTCTCTGCAGAAGTTGTGCCCACAAGGAGTGGAGACCGGTTGGTTGAACAAATCCAGACAGATGGGGCAAAGAAGCTGCTCCTCAGACAGCACACTGCCAGCAGTAGCCATATCTGGGAACACATCCAGAAAGAAAAGCAGGTGGGATTTTATGGAATAAGCTGGCTCCGGTCCTTGTATTTTTTTTCTTTCCACCACACTATTAGGGTTAGAAACAGTTGTGCCTGGTGAGCGGTCTACGTCCACAAATAGCAACAAATGCATGGTGTTATATTACATCAAAGGATGTTTCATTTCAGCTGAACGGTTTTCATGTCCACTGAGTTCAACAGACAATAATAAAAAGGAATCATTTGGACATTAAAATAAAATAAAACGGTACATTAAAATACAGTCTTGTCACATAATCCATTACCATAACAAAGCAAGCGCGGCTCACTGTTCCCTTCCCTTTGGTGAAGATGATATCTGCACTTTAAGACCGATGCATGCATAAATTAACATCATAAATCAAAGAGATAACTCACCTCGATCCTATGTGGTGTTGAATGCAGTGGAAAGGAGTCTGTAGGAGGGTGTTTGTGACCCCTGACACAGTGTCTCTACTACTTTAGTTTCTATTTGGAAAGTCACATTAGACTTTCTTGTGCCCGCCTCATGCTGTGCTCGGCTCACTCTTCTCTTAAAGGCACCAGTGACTGAGACGATACTAAACATAGCTTCACTAGTCCATCCCCATTTCCTCTCCAGAGCTCTACTATTGAACTGACTTCTCAAGCGGTAAATAACACGTTTATAGAATGTTTTCACTTGATGTACTTTATTTGCGTGGATGTTTTCGGTGATGTAAGACAGAAATTCCTCAAATTTTAAGCCATGGGCCCAAGTTTACCAATGGTAGTTGATGTGTTGACATGAAGTGCAACAGATTGCTTAAAAAGTAATTAAAAAATGTAAATTATATTGTATGTAATTCAGTCTTGTTTAATTAATCAGTCTTGTGTCAAGCAAAATAATAGACTACATATTCAATTGTAATATCTATATGTAGACTATATAGGACATCTTTTTACCCTTTAACCTGGAGAGACAAAAATATTCTGTTAGCCAGCCATGCTGGATTTCATTAAGCCATGTCTGCCAACATGTGTGCATGTGTGAGCCTGGACATATGTCAGCACTGTGTGGAGCTGCCATTTGTGTGTCTATATATGTATACGCATGCACGAGTGTGTCCATGTATGTGTGTATACATTGCATTTGCATTCTTTAAGATGTGCGTGCTATTGTTGGATTTGCATATTTTGAGCATGTGTGTCTTTGTGGATGTACGCGTGTGTGTGATTACCGTGCTGAGACTGCATAGTCTCTGCAGAATGTGGAGGCCCTCCTGCCTGTTGACTCCTGAGTGGATGAAGCAGAGTGGGGAATCACACTGGGAGCTGCAGTTCAGCTTAGGCTCCATGACTGACCCCAGTCTGTTCACTTTCACACACGCATCCTGAGAAACAAACGGATGATATGACCGATATGATGACATATGAAAATCAAACGCATTACTCTTTGTAAAATTGACCTACAATGACTCAGAGGGCAAAACCATAGATTCTTTGCCCCCAGTTTGGTCTTTTTCACTGCAGCTTTATACACCTCAAAAATGAGAGCACTCATTAAGCTCCAAAACAGAAGGCACTGGAGATCAGGGAAACACATTTTATATAAAGTCCTGCTTCTATTTCCAGATCTTTAATTCACTAAATAGTTGTAAGGCTTGTAGCCACCACAGTGTGGTGCTCTGACAGAAACCTCTGAGAGGAGGAGTGATGGGAGCATGGATGTGATTTTGCACTACATTGATATTTACCTAGGAAATCACTTTAGATCATAAGCACAAATAAACCCAACACTAAGGTTAGGATGAAATTAAGGTTAGAATAAAAATGCCAGAATAAAGTGTCAACTCTTTACCACCTCAAAACAAACTGAGAAGCCAGAACACGGGCCTGTGTGACAGGAAGCCTGTGTGTTTCTGCTTATCCTCAATTTCCACTAGCACTACGTCATCACTTAGATGAATCAGCCAACACAGGATCCCACTCTGCTGCGACACACATCTGTTCACAAGGTGAAAGACCGAGCGAAACCAAAGAAAACAACTGCAATAAACCAAAGCTATCATTTGCAGTTTGACTGGGGGCCACATGATCTGCAATGAGTGCGGTTATTTCAGGCATCTGAGACTGAAGTTGTAAACTTTGGAGAGAATCACCAAACAACTGTTTGTCACTCTTGCCACAGGCATTTTTATGAGGCTACCCGTGCTGCACTGACATGTTGTAGATTTAATTATGTGGCATGGTATCACCTGATACTCTGAGCTGTAACTAGTACAGACTGAGAGTCTGATTGCTGGAAACGTTGCAGTGACTCAGCTACATGTTGTAGAGATGACCACTTGTATCGATACAAACTGGCAGACAGGTGAGTGTTTACATGAGTAGCATGTTATTAGACAACACATGCCCCGTCATTGTCTGTAGAATGACTAAGATACCCAAAAAGCTCTGGGATAGTTGGATATGGGATTCAACCAAAACAGAACAGTGTGGGAAACTATACGTACTCCTTCCAACATGAGATGAAGATATTCTATTTGAAAGATTTCCTACATGTAAGTTGTTAAATGAAGCCCACAGTGACCCATTTCCAGAAATTAACGGTGTCAACAGAACAATGAAGCACACTGGGCAGCATATCTGGGAAATGTCTGGAGTTCCTGTTCATGTCCTTTCGTCACTTTCCAAGTTTAGATCACAGTTCTGCTGCTTCCTGCAGGAAGAGCCGGCAGAGAGAGGCATTTCCGCCAGTTTTTCAAAATCCTGCCTCTGTATGTTGCAGTTTGGGAGAAAACTCGCCACCCTGCAGAGGTCAACAAAGGTTGGCCAACATCCAGCCACGGGGGTCACGGTGTGAGCAGCGAGAAAAGGGCCCTTCCCCGGGCTGAGTTAGGTTTTATGGACATGTTTTGACAGTTCAGAAGAGTCATGAGGAGTGTCTTTTGAAGTCCTGAAGGCTAAACCACAAGTAATACCTGAGCTACCTGTGGCCTTGGATGTCTTACTTAAATGTGGGCGGGCGTAACCTATGTGCAGCTTAGCTTTCACTTCACTTGCCCTTGGGCCCCTCTTCAAGTCCCATTTTTCTTTAATTTATTGATCTATCTGGAATATTTCAACCAGAGAGACAGTCTGAGTTTTACATGGCCTTTACCATAAAAGCTTTAATAAAAAATGGAGTAAAGCTCATCCATTGTCCTGTCAATCTTTCTGTTTCTCTTTTAAGATTAGAGCGGTGTAACCACGGGCCCTGCCAGATGTAAAGCCCGGTTCAGGGGCCAATATTGAAACATTCCTCCTCGGTCAGTAATCCGTTTATAAGTTTATTCTTTAAGCTGAGTTAGAATGCAATTACTGGCACTGAAATCCCGCCGCAGGCCCGGCGCGCGTCATTTCTGGGCACATGGTGCATTTTACAGCCTGGTTCTGTAAATGGTCACCCCGATTTGTCACAATGATCTGAACTGAGGAGCATGCACCGGTGCTGTATGAAACCATGTGACCATTTCAAGCAAAACACCTGAAGAAATGCACAACAGTGGGGACGTAACGTTTCGGTTGGTGTACATAAAATAGTTATTAGGTCATTTCTGAGAAAAGACACGTTATAGGGAATATAAGACTAATACAAACCTATTATAAGGGAAGACCACGATGTTATATTGTAAACTAAATGATATTATGAACCATTAAATTTTACCTTATGTGACATCAGCAGCGGATTAATCAACTGTTAATTTTAGCGATGCTTTTTGGTGAAAGATGTGCGTAAAAACGCGCTCACTCATGGCTGCATCGGTGCAGCCGCACCGTAAAAGAGAAAACTTGTCAATCAAACCGCTTGAGAAGAAATTAAGACGCAGATTAGTAAAGTGAGAAAGAAAATTAACCATAAAAGGGAAGTTTAAAAGAACAAACCTCGGTCTCCAAAGCGCATGGAGGATCCCATCGCCTCGTCCCGCTCCAGGCTCCATCGCGCAAGACTCAGAAAAGTTATGATAAAAATTGAAAATAAAAGACTGGATAATATGTTATCTAACATAGCTACAAAGGTCCCATGGCTGCAGATTTGTAATGAATCCCACGACTCAATCTGTCCGTCAAACTGTCCACAGTCCACAGCCCGAGGAGATCCTGTCACTCAGGAAAAGTTCACCAGAGTGCCGGAGTTTTCATTTGTGCACCGAGGGAGGGAGGCGTGTGTGTCAGGCAAAGGAGGTGTGTGTGTGTGTGTGTGTGTGTGTGTGTGTGTGTGCGCTCTCTCTCTCTCTCTCTCTCTCTCTCTCTCTCTCTCTCTCTCTTTCTTTTGTAAGCTTTCCAGCTCCAACTGCCCACCCTAATGGGTTTCAGAGTGTGATGTGACCCATGCGGCGCAGGAGGGTTGTGACAGTGTGGGTGCAGCATGTTGCAGGAGCCCCGGGGGACTGGGTGGCATATGGGACAGGGCGGCACACTCTGTGTCCACAGTGCAAATAAATACACTGAATAACAGCTCTTGTTTTAATGGAAAGAGAAACACACATCATCTCTATTTTTCAAAAGCAGAGAGATTGGCAACATGGTTCTGCTGGCTGCGGTGAATCACATCAAAAGAGAAAGAAAAAGAAAAAAAGAGCTTCTGTCTGAGCGCAGTGAGCCAGCAGAAATATTTCTGCATTTGTTCCGCCAGCCATAAGAAGCATAAAGGTGTTATTAAGACGTCACAGAGATTTACAGTGTGAGCCTACACGCGGGGTCATTCCTGATGAGGGAGTGTCACCACCACTGACAGCTGTAAGAGCGGAGAAGAGACACAAAGAGAGATTATTAAAGAAGAGGACAACATGCGGATATTCATTCATCCAGTCATCAGCCCCCCCATTCAGTCTCTCTCTCTCACACACACACAGTTTTCTCTCTCCTGTGTGCACTCCAGAGTTCAGACTGTGCTAAGATGATGTTTCCTCTCTTTAAAATGTTTGGTTTTGAAAATGAATTCTGGAGATTCTCCCTGGGCTCAAACCCAAAGTCCTTTAGGCATTGAAACACTATAATAAATCTTATTTTCAAAAACAGGAGGCTCACATCATAGTCAACCATAAGTTTCACTGATAAAGAGCCAGCAATCGGGTTACAAGGGAGGATTTTATTTGCACAAATTCCAGTTTTTGGCAAGCCAGCATGGTGATGCTATTTTCATCACTATGTCTGACGATCCTGTGAGCTCCCTGTTCTCTAAACAATGATTTATCATGTTATGTGTTTGAAAGTCTACAACATAACCCCATGTCATTGTGTTTAAGTCCAGAGAGAGAAGGTGCTGCAGAATGCAAAAAAGTGTTTAAAAACTGAAGTAACCAAAGTAGCTTTATGCAGGATTTTACTGCATGAAAATGAGAAAAAAATCAGACTTTTAGTTTAAGAATCTGTAAAGAGCTGGAAACATGTAAGCAACCATGCAACTGTGCTGCATATATGGTGACTTTTGCATGTTGGCAGGCAGCATACTGCTGTTGTAGCTGAAAACAAGTCCAGAGAGAATGACTTGTTGAGAAGTCACTGACAGCACTTAGACTTGGTTCCCTTAGTTCAACATCATTCCTCTCAAAAAGAACATTAAATGTTCATTAGCAGCCTGACAACAGGATCTTCTGTTAACTAACTTCTGTAACTGGTGGGATCCTCTGTTGATGTGGACTTCTACAATCAGTTATGTGATCAAAAACCACCCAAAAAAAGCATTAATAAATACTGAACTACTCAGCTGTCAACACATCAAAGATGAAAAACTCTGTGTCACAGAAATAGAGAATGCTAAGAAAAAGAGACAATAACCTGTAAACTCAACATTTTCACTTGTGTGTTCAGATCAAATGACACCACGTTAGCACCCCATTGAAGGACTGAAACACTGCTGCCAGCTCTGTTACACTCAAAGCATGGCGATCACGCTCAGGTTTCCCTCAAGATCAGGTTCAAGATAGACTGCACCAGCGGCAGGTGGACTGCACCGATGCTCAGATTACCAGGAGCTTGAATATTTCATCTGGGGGCACGGGCCTGTTACTCAAAAGGCAGGAGTCAAAGAGGAGAAGCTGGCAGGGGAGGGTGAACTGGATGAAACAGGACACATGTCGTTCTACTGAGGTTACCAGGGATCAACTTTAACATTAAAATGTTCTAATTACCAAATACAGGTGTCACTAACTGTCAGCATCTTTTTCTGGGCGACCATATTGTGCACATGTATCAGCTGGAAGTCCACCAAGCAAAACAAATAACAAGCAAAGCTTTTAACGTGACGCACTATTTCCTGTTGAACCACTCCTGACAGGCAGCACCACCGTTTCCTGACATGGAAGCATCTGCGGCTGTGATTCAACACCTGAACGCAGTGCCAGTGAGTCCCACCATCCCAAAGTATTTGAGATTGTGTGGGTGTAAATGCATTGTTCAGTGTGTGTGAAGCATCACCAACCACTTCCAGCCCTGCCCTGTCCTTGCCAGAGCCTGGACGCTCCCCTGTGACATGCCCAGGTTTGCCCACTAACATAGCTACCCTGAGACAAATCCCTCTCTGGAAGGCTGCAGCTCCTCCTGCAGTGTTGCTATGGACCTGGATTAACAGCGCTGGATCAAAGCACCCCAGCAGGCTTCAGTCATGGTGTTTCTAATGAAAGCGGTGATTATGATAAACGTAGGGGGAAAACGTCAGTCTACTCACTCTATTTTCAAAACTTATTTAAGTGGTGAAAAAGCAGCATTGCAACTGATGGTGCAATAACAGCCAGGAGATGTGATACCTGACCCTGTGAATGATTTGAAAATCAACTCATGCAAGTAAATTATTGTTAAAAAAAAATAAATTTAAAAAATTTAAAAAAAAACTTAAATCAAGGTCCATTTACTAGCTTTTTCAGGACTTTCAATAGTAGTTTGTAAAAAAAAAAAATCTTAACTCAACGTCCACTACTGGCTTTTTCCACAGCTTTCAACCGCATTTTGCGTGTTCCTCAACAGATGGACTTTGCTGTGTCATCTCCATGACAACTGAGCAAAGAGATGCAATCAAAGTTCCAGGAAAAGCCGAGGAAGCTTGCGGGTGAAAGTTCAGGGAAAACTAAAAAATACGCTGCTTTTTAAAACGTTTTGTCAATCTGTATGTATAACATTATCAGTTAAAAATGAGCACACCCTGTCCCACCCACCAATGTCACAGAGGTGTAGGAGTTGAGACATGTAATATATAACCTGCAACATCTCGGGTTCAGTTCCAGCTGATCATCTCCCTCTTTGTCTCGCTATAGATTCAATGTAAATATGTTAAAGAATGATCTTTAAAAATGTCACACCCTTCATGAAGTCACAATCACAGCTTCATGTGATAATTTGATGTTATTACACTATAACACCATGGTTTCTTTGCATATTCTGCACAGCTGGAGGAACATTTTCTTACATTGTGATGTTATTACAATGTCAGCTGCTGCAAAGAGTCTGTGGAGATGAATGAATAAGGGAATGATGTAGTCAAGACAGACTGTGACAGTATGAATGATAAGAGGAAAAGAAAAGGGAAGGGGAGAAGTTCACCACAACAATCAAACATTGTTACACAGCAGCGGATTATTCGCCCACCACTTCTTTTCTTTGCCCTGTAACCACCTCCACCTCCTCCTTGTAGGATTAGCAGTGTAACTCTGAAGACAACGTCCGATTGTTGTCAGGGCGTCTGCAGTGTGCGGCTGTCGTGTGTAAAGGCTCAGCTGAGTGTACATTTGAAGCTCATCATGTGTGGGGTCTGGCATGCATGTTACTGCACACCGGCTGTACTGTGAGCTGATATGGGCTGGTATGCCTCTGACTGAGGCCGATAAGAGGCTTAGAGTATCAAACATCCCGTATGTCAAAGCACTTTACTCTTTGGTCTGCTGATCACCTGCAGTACTGTATGCATTGTTCATAGTCACTGTGAAGGTCAACAGACTGGTGCCCCCATGAAGTTCAGCAACCCAAAAAATTATTTAGATGGCATTAATCTTCAGATACAAGAGATGTCAACAAGATGTATGAGAAATATGGCCACACAGCGACACACATTTACCTCGCAGAGTTGCAGACAGCTTTCTTTGAGGCCAATCCCCCTTGAAATCCTAGTTTTCAAGGCCTAAACCCAAGACTTATTGTATTTTCTGTGACTTTCAGCTCAACTGAAGCCGATTTCACTCCTGAGAGTTGGTGACAGCGCCTCTCCTCATCTGCCAGTCACAACTCATTGCTTCCAGTTCATCATGGTTGCATCAGAGCTGCATCTCAGGTTGCATTTGTGACAGCATCCCCTTCTCTAACATACAAAGCATGCAGTGTGAGCGCATGTGCACACAAGCCTTAGGTGTAACAGAACTCCACACAATGTGCTAGAGAGTTTCCTAGGTGCCTGCCGTTGGTAGACAAGTCCCATGTACACACGTTTGAAAGATAGTGAAAAATAAGGGAAAAGAAACAGTGCAAAAACACGGGAACCCAGCTGTGACTTGGTCAAAGACCATTCAAAACAAACAAAATATGTGAAACTCAAAACATCATTCTCGCCAGCCAGGCTGAAAGAAACAGCGAGGTGAAAAGAAATTGAATGAGTCGCTGAGATAGGAACAGAAAGTGTGAAAAGAGACGAGAGAAGAGGAAACAAAGTAGTTGGTGGCTCTTGGCAGGTGACGTTGGAGGATTAGCAGATTGTGCGAGGCAGAATGCACTTGCCCTGGCATCTCTTGGTTCTGGGTTTCAGAAAAGGTCTCTCAGTATTCAGCCTGGAGAATGAACTCACCTTCATATGCAAATGAAACCTGGACACATTCAAACTACAAAATGGTTGGACTGGTTCACGTAAACACACACACAAAAGCTTACACTTCAAACCCTCCAATAGTTGTTGTGCATTTCTTGTGGACAAAAACACATTTTGTGTACACATATCTTGCCTTTTAGCAACTGGTATTAAAAACTAATACAATGGAAACAGTAAAATGAAAAGGTTTTCTACATTTTTTGTTCTAAACATCAACACTCACGGATTTAATCGAATCACAAAAGGTCACATTTTTAAGATATTAGATATAACAATCAGTCTTTATTATTGTTATTATATACTTACATTATCTGAATGGGGTACAAGTACATACAATTAATATATCTCAATATATTTTCTGTGTAAGTGCCATCTATTCTGCAGGTCATTTAAATACGTAGTGTGTTTAAACATTTGAAAAAAGATTTCTATAAAAGCAGTTCATTGTCATAAAAAGGTTACTTTTCCTCTGTTGTTAAGCTGATGAGTACAAAATCACTCAAAAAAGGACTTTATAATTCATAATGTTAATCTTGTCACATTTCAGGGTGCATATATCACATTTCTTCATATTCTTGTTTCACTGTGTTAGAGGTCACCATTATAAAATGCTCTAGTATAGGTGTTACTGTAACATAGAGGAGCCATCTTCTGTTTCCTAAACACTAAAGGTCTAAAGTGAAGCCAGGGGGACTTTCTCCTCCTCACTTGTGGACACAAACTGTCCAGAAGGCTATAAAATCTCCCAGCTTTCCAGACAAGCAGGAAGATGAAGCAGAGAGGTAACCAGGAACAGAAACATTTCTAGTTGGAAATGAAGGAGCTTCTGTATCAAAAAGAATCAATTGAGAAAATAACTATCTCTGACTGTGGGCTCCATTCACACACACATCTAGATTCTTATGCCCAGAGAAAACAGACAGCCCTCGACATAAACATGAAGGCTGCCACTGTGTTTTGCTGAATAGCTATTGTTTCTGTGCTGAGCACAGTGAATGGTTTTCCCTGGTCCAACCCAATCCACTTCCTGTGAGTAAGTCTGGACAAGCTTTCTTCCACATGCTCACATAACCCATATTCTGGGTTAATTTAGAACAGCCAGTTTTTCCAGGGTTGGTGTGTAATGACCACGGTGCTGACAAAAACAGATAAACCTTGAGTGTTTAATATTGTGTGGGACAGCTTTACTGCACGAAACCTTTGCCCAGCAGGACCACACAGTGTAAAATAAGGCCATCTCACACGTCGTACCAATGAATTTAGAATACTGTAGTGTAAAATTAATGTCATAGTTTCTGCTGACATACTTCAAAAATCCCAGACTTTTTTCAGAGTTGGCATAGCAGCTTTGATGCTCACCTGGTCAGAGAAATTTCAATGAAAGCTGGCTGTTGGACAAAAAACCACATTGTTCATATCCACACTTTCAGAAAATGCAGAATAATGTGCTGTAGCCACTAAAAAGCACCAAGTAGCGCATGAAAGATAAAATATGCTGCCCTGAAAAGGAAAAGAATCCTGCCGCTTCACTGAGTTTTACTGCCCTCCTATGCCCGACCATGAGACAAGCACTTTGATGGAGTCATGACTGATAGACTGTGGATTTGCATGGCTACATGGGAAATATGAGGTTTCCTGGACTCATATTATGTAGAGTGATGTGTGGTGAGAGAGGGAACAGATTCCTTTCCAAGAAAATGTTTTCAGGGCCACAGTAGGAAGGACCGCTGTCTCACATTCTGTGCGTTACATACAGCCACTCAGGCTGTCTGTAAAACACTATTAGTGTTTGTGTGTGTGTGTGTGTGTGTGTGTGTGTGTGTGTGTGTATATGTGTAGTAAAGTCTGACAGCCAAGTTCATCCCTGTGTAAATGCTGAACAGTGACAGACTGATGAGGCTGGGCTTGGCCAGAGGGTCAGAGGCTCCTCCATGTCGTACTATCCAAGAAGCACCCTCTGCAGGCGGTAAGCGGGCACGCTGCTCTCGTCCTCCGAATCTGCGTCGCTCTGGGGGTTGGAGCTGCAGGGAGAGGTGCACTCTGGGGAGCACAGGTAGTGCATGAGGGGCAGCCGGTACTTTCCACAGAAGTCCACAAATTTGATCTGGCGCACACATGAATCAAAGTAGACGCCTGGAGAAAGTAGAGAGTGGCAGGAAAAACAAAGCCAGGTTCAAGTGGCAGGTCAGTGACTTCTATTATTCTGTGTGATGCTGTTACGCAGATACATCGACATACTACTACAATATTCATGCATTAAATCACCGTCATAAACTCAGATGTGAGCAAGACCATACAGCCAGACAGGAAATAGTAAAGGGAAACAAACACAGGATATGTTATCACAGTGGTTCTCAACCTCAGGATTGGGACCCCCACACAAGACAAAATGAAGGGGTCGCCAGATCATCAAAAAAAGACATTTTTATGTTACACAAAGTTATGCTTATTTATATATCAGGTTTTCCTCTCATCTTTGCCTTTTCCTCTGGTAAATTACTGGATATTTTTTACTTCTTCAGGATCCCATATCCCCATTTTAAGGGGTCAAAAGGAAACAAGATTGAGAACCCATGTGTTAAAACATATTTGTGGAAAAATGACAGAGTCCTAACATTTCATAGAATAAAAACAACTCAACATCAGTACTGTGAAAAAAAAGTGGCTTACCGGCACACTTGGGGTTGGGGCACTTGCTGGCCAGGTCGAGGTACCGCAGCAGGTTTGAGGGCAGGTCGCAGGGGTAGTAGGGAATATTTCGGCTCTTAACGGTACGTCCTGCCAACTCCAGCAGTGACGGGGGGTCGTAGGTCATCTCCTTGACAAAGCGCACCACCAGAGGGTTGCCACGGAGACTGAGCTCTTGCAGGTGCACCAGGCTGAGGATCTCCCTCGGCAGGTAAGTGAGTAAGTTGTTGTGGAGGCTTAAAGAGCGCAGCGAGTGGAGCCTAAAAAAGAGGCAGAGAGGCACTCTGAAATGTTTTCACCTACAAAACATGACTACAGAAATGTGCAATTATCACATCATGCAGGGCAATTGCAACCACACATCTAGCTTTTATGTAATTTCTGGTAAGATACTGCTGGTGTATGCGCATTTACCTGGTGAGCTGCGGGGGGACACTTTGGATGCGGTTGTCACATAGGACCAGGTAGCTGAGGTAGGGCAGGTTAGCCACTTCTGGAGGAATGGCTGAGATGAGGTTTCCACCCAGATACAACAGCTCCAGACTAACAGAAAGAGAAGATAAGAGTCAAATTTGAATTTGCTATGTTTAGCTCAACTACTGAATAATGTCACACAGTACAGTACAACTGTGATTTACACACTATTTATATGGGTTTTTTGGTTCTAAAGACTCTATTTTATGGCATCCCAAAATTAAAAAAGGGAAGACATACTTATTTTTAATATTTTTCTCAAACACAAACACAATTTCATTGTCGAAACCTTGAGAATGAAGGCCAGGAGTCCCACATCTGTTGTCTCATGCCAACACATTGAGTTTGTTTTAACCTAAACTTGAGTTTGAAAAAAGAAAAAACAACAAATAACTGGTTTCCAGAGGTTCAGCTTCAACATTTGCAGTATACACTTAAATTTGCTGCCGTGTGAAAGTCAGGGTAGCCATGTTTATACATGACAAGTAAAGATGCTATAGGAGGGAATTTCTCTGGTCGACAAAGCTGAGTGTTTAAAACTAATACATACCACAAGGGGGAGCTAAAGATGCATGGTTTCATGCTGAACAGTTTGCGTGTATGCACTTGTGGTTGAATGTCTAAATTTGTTTGTGGGGCCAACAACAAGAAGTCCAAAATTATCTCAGATCATTGCGACATTTTTTGTACAGCACACACATTTGGGCCTCACCCACTCACAGGAAAAGGGTCAATGTGCAAAGATGATACATAGAAAAAAATCTGTATTCATTTTCTTAACAAAGATAAACTTGATACTTATGTGATGACCAGAAAACCACTGCTTCCAAATTTAGTAGACAACAAAATTGATATGTACATGTTTGTTGTATTAAGACAACAAAGGACCCTTGTAGGTTAATGGAGGTATGGAGTACACAGGGGGGTAATTGGGAGTGAAACAGAGAGACAGGGAGAGAGCATTGCATGGCTGGTCAGCAAAAGTAAGCTGTCAGGCCATCTGCCTGCTGGAACTGATGACACAGCGACTGCGAGACAGGAAGCCATTATACTGTCCTTGGTGGCTGAGCACTGAGCAAGCCCCCTCTGTGACAGGAACTGAGACATTCAGGGTCTGCTCACTGCCTTCACCAGCACAGTGACACAAATCAGGCACCAGACATTCAGAATGGTTATTTATGGCGTGTATCAGGGACGATATACAAAGCCTACAAATTTCACAAGTAGGCAAAATTGGTGCCTTTTTTCTGGGCCATTCAATCCAAGAAAAATGGGGTCGAGGCTTCTTCTCTATACACATGTAGACATATTATATCACATAGATGTTATACAGTTATTCTTATTGTTATACAGAGTATTCACCCATGCTTAGACTGTATGTTTTAGTGTTTTGTGATTCAAAATAACTGCTTTTTGACACCGACCAAGAGAAAAACTCTAGATTTCTAGAAGTGTATCGAAACGACATGCAAAGAGGCCCTTTTCACAGCAGATGTTGTCAAAATGTAAAAGCAGGAAAGGCACAGGTGTTATTAATATGTCATTAACGATGCCTCTGTTCTATTCAAGTATCCCAGTAAGCCATGACAGTGTGACAGTGAGCCAGCAAGCACAATACCAGGACCCTGAAACTGAATCAGCTAAAAGGAAATCTGACATTAGTTTAATTATTTACACCTGTAATCTTCCTACGGTGACATGTCAAAATGACCTGTGTGAAAAAGTGTAATTGGACACAGGCTGCACTAAGACAATAGAGCTTTGAGATTATCATGACACATTATCAGGTGCGCAGTATTCCAGTCAACACATGTGCTTCCAAATACACCAGAAAAATAGCTTTTTTTGGCTTTAGGCTACTTGAGTATTCTAAATTAAATAAAGCTGATAAATTATTTGACCCATCACTGTAGCCTCATTATGGAAAAAACTTTATCGACATTTGGTCTCACTTTAAAAATAATGATAATAAAACTATAGGAAATTAAATAAGCACCAAAATATCCTTTTATAGAACATTTGAGCCAGACAACCAATCCAAAGGGTATTTTAATAGCATTTCCATTATCTTGCCGTTGTTAGTGTAATTAAACCAATAGGGAACTTTGATCTCGATTTTAAGTTTACTAGTACCTTTTCATCCTCTGCCCCTTATGACTTCATTACTGAACGAGTCACACTAGCGCGTTTGTGTGTGTGTGTGATAAAGTGAAGAGGCTTGCGTGTCTGATCTTTGGCCTCGTTGTGGGTCACTGTGACTTGCTACTGTTAAACTAAATGATAAGATAGTAATAATCTCACAGCTGGCCTCCTCCTCTGTCAATTTCTTCCACTCTCACAGAAAACAGCAAACACACATCTTCAGAAAGCTGTAAACGGACTGCTGCTGCCAACTGCAATAGTAACTGTTGTTGTTTTGAAATGAATGCCCTTTGCCTCAGTTCTCTTGTCTGTTGTGCCATGAGTCAAGTTATTTCTCCCTACTTTTTATTTTCTTCCCACAATTGTTAGAAATACTGAAAGACTATGTTCCCCTCCTGCGTGGCCACGTGTAATTATAGCAGCGCTTTTGCTTGGAATACATTTTACTATAATAATGAATGTGTATATTCCATGGCTCTACTACTTTCCTGCCATTAGTAACTACTGTTAATTTGTTTATCTCCAAAACCAGGCAGAAACACCTACTGGAACAGATTAAGTACTCAATTAGCCTGCACCCACTATGAATCACACGATAAACTGACTGGAAATGAACATGACACAAACAGACTGACGTAAAAGTGGTAGTAAAGTGGTAAATACCATTAAAAAAAGAGGGGCAGACAACAACTGACCATATCTAAAATTACACTCTCAAAAATGCTTCAGGTTGCCTGGGTGTGACTCTGTAACGGATACTATAAACAAACAGTTTTACAAATATTGTTGCCAGGTTAAATAGGTGTGTCGGCTCCTCTGAGTCATGCGATACAGAAGGTTAAGTGTGACTAAAGTGGGTTTACTTTCTCAAGACACAACTGATAAAAAGGGATTCAAAGCTTTTCATACGGAGCACATGCAGCTTACAACTGCAAGAGATAAACGCCGACTCTGGCAAATGCAACGCCAAGAAAACACCAAACATTTTAAAAGTCAGGATGAACTTTTGCAATGTACAGAACGTAGGGACCGATGTTTGGTTACTGGCTGATGTGGTTTGAGAGATGACTCTGAATGCCTATGCTCAGATTAGGCATTTTGACTGTTATTGTCATTGAGTTATTACTACTTCATCTACATTGTAGTTGATGTATTTGACGCCACGTTGCAAATAACGATTATTTTCACTGTCAATTCATCTGCTGATTATTTTCTCAATTATTTCATCAATCATTTGGTCCATTATTTGGTCCAGATATTTGTGAAAGACCACAATCACAGTTTCCTTAAACCAAAGGGGGTGTCAAATTATGCTTATTTCGTCTAGTGTTAATGAACAGTCCAAAATCAATAAATAATCAATTTAGCATCACATAAGACAAAGAATACTAGCAAATCCTCACAATTAAGAAGCTAGGTAATGATGTGTCATTTCTGCCTGGAAAAATGTAACAACGATTAATCACTTATCAAAATAATGTTTGTTGATCAATTAATCGACTTCAACTGTAACAGTTTTTGTCACATAATACAAAGAAAAGGAGAAAATCCCTTTTTTTACTTCAACAGATTGATTACTTACCAAAACAACACATCCACGTGCTGTCAGCTGACTAATCGATCAATCATTTCTGCTCTAATTTGATATTATTTGCCTGTTAGAAGTTCCAGTCAACAGTTTTACCACCATTGTAAACCAGAGCATACCAGTAACACATATAAAACAGCAGGTAACCATAGCAACAGCACCTGGGTTCTATGCCAGTTAACTGAAAACTGAACCGACTACAAATAATCTGAATAACGGTAATTAACTTTATATATTTCGATAATATATTCCGAGGTGTCCTCATAGGGAAAGATAATAGAGAAGGTTAGTTGCCTTCCTCGTTTCCTCCTCGTCCATTATTGTGATTTATCAGCATGTCTATTATGGAATATCGTCGATTAAATGGTCAACTAGCTAGCAGTTAGCTACAACGAGCGTATGTGAGTATAAGTCAAGCCACTTCCTGAATGCTACTTATTCGGACTTTTAACAATAGTGTTAAGTTAGCTAACCATTACTGTTTGTGGTTATTACCCTCCATGACCTACCTGGTTAGATTTTCTATCTCTGCAGGTATACTTTTCAGTCTGTTTCCGCCGAGTGAGAGCGACTGCAGACGCAGCAGTTTCATACACTGAAGTGGGATCTCCTCAAACCGGTTCCCACTGAAGTTCAACACCTCCAGCTGCAGAGAGCCGAACTCTTTGGGCAGCGAAAACTCGTCCAGGCGGTTGTTCTTGGCTATGAGTGTTCTCAGCCTGCTCAGACGCGTAATGCCCTCACAGATGGCCGACAGTCCGTTGTTGCTGATGTCCAAAAACTCGAGGTTGCAGAAAAGGCTGACCGACGCGGGGAGCGAGGCTAGCCGGTTGTAGTTCAGGTAGAGCTGCCTGGTGTCCCGTTTCCTCTCGTCGCTGATACTGTCAACGCTAAAAGTGTTCAGACTCAAACGGGAAAAGTCAAGCACGCTGTCGCCTGCTGCCGCCGCCCCTTCGTGAATCTCCATTTTGGCAATTTTAGCGTGAATTTAAACTCTGAACAAAGTCCTTGCAGAAGTTTTGCTGTAGGCTGAACGCCCCCGTACACCGCGAGTTAGCTCCAGGACTTGTTGTCGTCTGTTTTGGACAAGGAGGAGGGAACGATTTCTACACACCTGCCCGAAACATTTAACCACATCTCTAGTGAAAATCTAGGTCACTAATTTAGTATCGGGACAGGCTACCGTAGCTACATGTAACAACACTGTATGCACTGTCGCCGTCCCACGACGCAGCCGTTCTTTGACTGAAATATTTGCTGCCATGTTTAGGGATTGGCTGATCCCTGCGACAAATCCCGCCCACTCAACCGCTGATTGGTTAGTCTCCCAATCTGTCATATTACAAAAGTATTAATTAAGGGATTTGTAACAGGTTTATTGCACCGTTTATTGGCATTTTAAATAGCTGTACACTACTATGTTATTGTGTGTAATTGCGCTGGTTAAGTTTTTAAATCTTGCAAAAACCTGAGAATGGAGGCCGATGCCCAGTTCGGTCTGCCATTATGCAACACCCCTCTTCTGTTACATTATGCAATACTCTGCTGACTTAGATGTGCATAGAATGAGAAATAGGTACAGGATAATTGGGTCCCTCCCACTGTATTCAGATCTCTCCATAAGACTGCCACAGCTCTGTTCTGTTCGTGCTACTTTATGAGGAGAATTAGGGGAAATTCTAGAGGTGGGAAGTGAGATTTACTGAAGTGCTGCATATGTACAGTTTTGAGGAACTGACTCTGACTGCTGTAGTTAATGTGTAGACTATGATTTTAGAATCAAAACATGACATATACTCATTAGAGGAGATGCATTGTGACTGTTAAAACGACCAAACAATGTATGAAAATAAACTTTGTGCCACCTGGACCAGCTAAAACACTACAATAATGCTTACAAGCCTGGCCACCAGCCCTTACATTACCCCTGCAAAGTATTTTAAAAGAGTAAGTATGTAAAGGTATGCCTATTTTGTACTTTTCCCAATTAAAGTTTTTAAAGTGCTTCACAATAAAAAACATTTAGCACAAGGATAGGATAGTAACGCACACAAGAGCAATAAAACAGAATTAAGAAATGACAGAAATAACACAACAAAAGAGTAAAAACATCAGTTAAGAAAAGCAAGAGAATATAAGTGAGTCTTAATATATTTTTTTAAATGTCAATTCATTTGAATTATCTAATAGCGAGAGAAAACCAAAAGCAGAGAGTCAGTGCAGTAACGGGTTCCCTGCGGCAGCTTTATGTAATACTTTCTAAGTCAGACAGCTATCTATTATTCTCCAAGGGGAAACTTCTTCTTTCTTTCACTCACAACATTTGAAATTGAAATTTGGCAGATGAAAGCACACACACACACATACAAAGTGACAAAGCTGTGTTGTGGTGTATGGGCTTTATTGGCATACATACGTATTCCTTACAGTCTCTGCACTTTTAGTGGAATATAAAGATTTAGCTTGAACCTAGTAATGCAACTTTCACACAGACATTTATCAGGGATAGAGTCACAAAGCACTAGTTTACCGCTAAACTTCAGCAAAGCACACTCACTCTTGCCGTGCCACGTGGCGTTAATAGCCGTTGTGCAGGCAAAGGTAGAGACCTATACTGTTTGCAGGTCTAAGGCACTGATTTTCATTGTCGAACCTCCCAATGTAGATACAGGATTTTAACAAATAAACACATTTAACAAACCAAACTACTCTCAGCACCACGCTTTAATGCACACACACGCACACACACACAATCATGCGCACCCACACAATTTATAAGCACCCAGTTAGTGATGCGTCTAAGCTACTTTAGCTGACTTTGAGGCTAGTCCTTCTGTTAGTGTGATTTTGAAAGCACAGGTATAGTGTTGTTGCTGGGTCCAGAGTAATGTTTTACCTGGAGTACATCATTCAAACACTTCATCAAGACTTTGGTTTCAGTTTTTCACCATGCTATATTCAGATCAGGTCTCACCTGGGTACAGTTGTGCTGCTGGGCCACTATGTCTTTGTCTCAGAAATGTCAGACACAGACAGAGAAATGTTGAACCAAAGAGCACCAGAGAGACTTGCTTGAGCATAACATGGGAACAAGATGAGTTTCAACTCAAGCCAATAACATACTGTACATAGAAGCAAACTTTTTTGCAGCAAAATTATTACTTTAGCAGTAAGATACAAACAAATTTCAGGCTTGTGATAAACTAAAGCCTAAGAAAGCTAGGGAGAAAGAAAGAGAAGTGCATTGGTCAAGTAGTGGCCTTCTGTGGCAGTTCTAAATGGCAACAAAATCAAAATCACTAGTAGCTTTACCCTCTTACCCCAAACTGCTGACCGTGAAACCCATGAGGGTGTGGAGAAACACGCTGCACCAGGTGTCAAGGAGTCAGCTTTGTCTTTACTTCGACAGCTCCCTCATTTCAACAGGTGGATTCCTCAAACCTCTAACCTCACTACCTTCTCACACAATGACTTCCATATTCCAAAACAGTGACAACTTGACTTTTTTTTTCATAATAACTGTAAAAATATAAGGATTGTAGTAAAAATAGCCCCAAGGCTAGTGTAGAGGCGCATATACAATCAAATATGACAGTACTGAACACGAGGGAATCCTATAATACTCTCTGATTGCCCCTGAATCTAACAAACATCAACACAAACACTTGTAAAAAATGTATAATAATTAACATAGCAGAGAAACATGAAAAAGTCAGTCTAATAACAACACATGGCCGCAAGGTAAATCAAGTATGGAGGAAGGGTAATGACGTGCATCCTCTCCTTCATTGCATCCTTATTTAGGCCTCCTTTGTGCTGGTCTTCATCTTCTCAACTGTTTCCTGTATTTAAAACAATGAAAAGAGTTGATAGAAAAGTGAGATATAGTGCATGATTAAACATAATGTATAAATAATGATATGAGTACATATGCATGATTTAACATAATGTATAAATAATGATGTGAGTATATATGTGTAAACATCTACAAGCTTTTTTTTTTTTTTTTTGGAAGTACACATTTCACTTGAATGCTTTATCCATTAAAAGCAACACTGTATTTTGAAGCAAGGTCCTCATGACTGAATTTAGCATACAACTGGGCACATCAAACTTATACCCACAGAGCCACATTTGTTTACAGTGGCATTATAAGCTGCCCTTCTGGAGTACAGAGTACATGACCTTGCTGACTCAGCCATGGCCTCAAGCCAGAGCCCTAGTCCTACCTTGTGAGCCTCATGCCCTCATACACACATATAAGCAAGCACTCCATTATGTTCTAAGTGAACTGACAGTAATACCAAACCCTTTTTAGGCATTTTTATAGCACATTTTATACCTCATAATGGGCTATGTAATTAAAAGAATACAACACTGATTTAGCATTGCACTCCCATAACATTGTTGGACTCACGATGGACAGTTATATCAAAATATCAAAATCAATGCAGTAGAACCATGTATTCTTCCTTGTCAAAACTGGTGCCTACATTACCCACAGTGCAGCTCGACCACCAACCCTTCGGTCTGAGATTCAGGTGTGTTATGCTAGTAGCGGCTAATGTAGCCTCGAGCCGCTACCCCCAAGCAGAAACGAGGAGTGGGCTACAGAGGTCTGGTAAGCGCACTTCTTTCTAACTCCACATCTCCTAATTTTTTTCATTTTCAAACTTGTAGTCTTCAGCCCCAAATGACACTGACTCAAGTGACATCACTTGAGGCAATTTATCAGACTTCGCACAGCTCCCTCTGTAGCCACAAAGGGCTTGATACAACTTTTTTTACATATGCTGTAGTACTCCCAAAGACCTGTAAACAGACTTTAACGTGTCAAATCAGTGGAGTTCCCCTTTAAGACTGCTAGATAATGCCGGCTTTCCTAAATCCAGCAGTGTATAGGAGGCTACTTGACATTCACTCTTAGGAATAATTAACTACATAACTTGATGATTCTGAATAATCCACACAAAATTTTAGTGGAGGCCATCCTTACCCCTCTACAATCTATAATAAAAAGGAAACTGTTGGTGATCATTTGGTTCTTTTTTCTGCCATCTGCCCTCTATTTCATATCCATTTCATAGTTTTATCGACCTGATTTAGAAAACACTTCTTTATTCCACTGTTGATTTATTGCTTCACTTTTCAAGCCAGGAGTCATAAAGCTGCTGATCCCCTGGCTCACTGAGCTATGTTAAGTTGATACACAGTCACATAAAAATTTACACCTACCAATTCCTCAGTGAATTGTTTTGTGCTGGCTGAGCAGTTTGATTTCAAATGCTCTTTGTCCAGAAACACACTGCAAGTAATCAAGGTTATATCATGAAGGCATCTAAAAGCAGACGCTTGGGTTATGGCTCATGTCAGTGATATTTCATGGACCTTAAAACCAAGTGGAATCCTATGAGCAGTGGTCAGGGATTGGAGCTTTGAAATACACTTTAAAAGTTGTGACTATGTCCAGGTGATTTGTCCTGGGATGCACTTCTGATTCTGATTTATGCTGACATTGATATGTTTACAGATTGCAAAGACAGACCTGGTGCTTGTTGAGCTCAGCCACACGGAGGTTCCACTCCTCCTCAGTCATCTCTGCCCCAGCATCTACTGACTCATCCACAGCTGCCGTTTTGTCTGCACAGATAACAAAACAGTCAGAAATGGTGACGAGGCGTGTGTCTTAATGTGTGAGTCAGTTAAAATAATTAAATGAATAAATAGCATAAAAATCATCTCCAGTATTTTAACTTACCAGTGCAGGTCATAGCAGTGCAGACCCAGTTGCCGCATGCACAAACACAGCGGTTACACTCCACCTGGGTCTCTGCTCCGTCCTCATATGTCTCATCCTCCAAGGCACATTCTGCAGAAAGACAAATTATTCAGCCAAGACCAAGACCAGATAATAGACTGTAGCAGAATGATAATAGAAACAGCATTACACTGTAATCAATTTCCATGACCAAGACTTGTCAGCATTTCAAAATACCACATAATTCATCTAGTAGTTTGATTTTAAAGTCACATGCCTTTGGCAAGTTTTGGCTTACTAATGAAAAGTCAGCAAATCTGCCGAAACCCACGCTAATCAGAACTTGTGTGGCAAGCATGTGTGTCAGAGATTAAAAAAAAAAAAGGAACCAAAGAAACCTTGTATGTGTTGTAAACCTGGAATTTCTAAACACAAATACACAAAGCCAGCCAAATCTGTGTGCGTGTCCTTGAGTCTGGTGAAGCTCCAGGGTTCAGTGCTCTGTAGTGAATGTTTTCTCCCCCCACTTCCTGTGAACTTTATCCTAGATATATCAGCATCAGATGACTGAGCAGACTGAAGTGACTACCACAGAACTCTGACTGTGCCTCAAACTATTTTTTAATTTGCTTGGTGTCAGAACTGCCTGACTGAGCTTGTGTCAGTGCATCCATTTACTGTATCTACCGGTGTATAACTTTATGTTACATTATGTCAAAGTATACAAACTATCACTGTAAGCTCACTCTTCTCTGGTGGATTGAAGCCAGGCTTCAGGCAGTTGAGGAACTCATCAAAGCTCAGCTTCCAGTCTGCGTTCTCATCAGAGAGCTCAATGAGGGCATCAACACAAAGGCTCCTGGGAAGCCCAAACATACATGCAAACACAGAATAAATATTAGCTGCTCCATACAGTGACAACAGAACATTACAGAAATACATACTGTAGAAATGATAATTGGTTTAGAGTGTTTTATTCCACAGAGCACAGATGTTTATGCCACACATGCTCCCACAGGAGGCCTTCAGTAAAGTTTGCACTGGCTAGATAGGGTTCAATGACTTACACTGCGTAGCTTAAAATAGCACAGATATGAAACTGTATGTGCTAGCATAACCACAGAAGAACATGTTCACAGAGTTTGAAAGGAAGTGAAATTGCGACAAAACCTAAAAGATTGCAAACATTTGTAGTTGTCCTCCACATTGTCCTCACACATACCCATGTAAGCAGGCAAAACCACAAACAAACACACTGACCTGAGCAGCTTGTTGCTCTCCTGGTCTGCGTAGGACTGCAACTCCACAACCGACTCATTTTGCTGGATGAATTTGAGCAGCTCTGAGGAGTCCAGCTGAGAATCACCGTTGTCATACGACTGCAGGAACATGGACAGATGTAGAATATGAACAATAAGACTCTGCCTGATACAAACATTACATCGTCAGGGCTCACACTATATTTTGATCAATTTGTCACGTGCATGTGTGTACTGAAAATATTGCTCTGAAAGACATCATGGGTGTTTTTGATCGACAGGCCTTTCCAGGCTGCCAGTAAATTCACAGTCACCGACACAAAAAATACCAAGAGCACACCAGTTGCCATGACAATCATCACCTGATGTGAAGTGATTTCAATTTGACATGAGCACCTCAAGTACT
The DNA here is from genome assembly GCA_003416845.1 of Oplegnathus fasciatus. Classification (NCBI taxonomy): domain Eukaryota; kingdom Metazoa; phylum Chordata; class Actinopteri; order Centrarchiformes; family Oplegnathidae; genus Oplegnathus; species Oplegnathus fasciatus. The sequence goes on along the minus strand of NTHP01000042.1, from coordinate 104,676 downwards.
GCCTCTACATGCAGCATATATTTAATTTGTAACATTATAAAATGGAGCTGGAGCAGAAATTGGTGTAGGAGCATGAAAAATTATATTCATAGTCGATTTTGGCATACATCTTTATATGAATGCGTATTCATTGCTCACATTGAATTAACATCAGTACTGCTTGTTAACCTATAGGTTCTGTAATACTGTCTCTGCAGGGCGATTTAACAAAGCTTTTTGAAATAGTTTGGCAGTAATGGCGGTGGACCTTTCAGATAATTAAAGACCAATTATATGACCATGTGGTGTGTTTGTGGGAGACAGATGAACTGAAAACATTCAGGAGATGCTATATAAAGATCTCTAGGAGAGGAGTTGGAAAAGACCAGACAAATAAATGCCGCTGTTTAAACAAACTGTTCAAAGAACCATCTGCTCCTCTGCTTTAGTGTAATTCATGTCAGCCCATAGAGTGGCAGGGGTCCTCCTCTGCTGGACAGAGATCCTCATTAAACTGAATTATAACCATCAGCTGACACGCTTGAAAGGTCTGTCACATGAATAATTAGACACAGTCTGTGGCGGCTTTAAGGATCAGCGTGGTTGGAGGAGGCCCACACGTATAAATAAACGGGGGTATTCTGTAAAACACAATGTAGTAGGAGCAAGTGTACTAATAGAGATCGGGGTCCATTCTGTCCTTGTGCTGTCCAACAGAGAAAAGAAGCCCACCTTGAAGTATTTGAGCAGGATGTCAGAGAAGTTGGATCCCTTGACAAACCAGCCATCTGGGATAACCTCAGTCTGCAGCCACTGGATCACACGACTCCTCAGCTCATTGCGGTCAGCAGCATAGCATACCACTGCAGGGGTGGGAACATTTCCATAGGTTAGTAGCATTGATAAATCATCCAAAGGATAATATCTACCTTGAAAGCTATTTCACGATTGACTCCTGTCCTTTTGTGCATATGTCAGTACGTTCATTATATTCTTTCCATTAGACCATAATAATACAGATATTGCGCAGACATACTGTAATAGCCAAATCTTAATACCAGACCTTAACCCATCTGTGAACCATGACCTAAATCTGAAAATAACCCAGTTCAAAAATAACCCTGAATTTACGTGGTTACAGTGAACACCAATAACACATTTCAATTTGGAGTTTTTCTCACTAAAACTGTAAACATTTTAAGTCCTCAGAACATAAATTCATATATATGCAATGCAACCAATCGTGCACACACACACACACACACACACACACACACTCTCACCTGGGCTGGCAGCTGCCTGCTCTGTTTTCTTCTCTAAAGGTGGTTAAAAGAGAGAGAGAGAGAGAGAGAGAGAGAGAGAGAGAGAGAGAGAATGTAACATTTGAGGCCAAAAAAATCAATTGACTTGATTCAGATTAATGGAGACAAACATTGCTGTCAGTGAGCACTTGGCCAAAGGTCTGTAAAGAGGACAGTGTGATATAACTATGTCCCCCTCTCTACCTTTTCTGCCACAACTCTGATCAATGTTCAGCCCTGCGGGGACACAAAGAGTGTGACATCGCCAAGTTTGAGCAGTGAAAGTTCACCCAAGATAAGACACTAATATTAGATGTATTAATAGATAAGTCAAGGCCAGGAGTGTGAACAAGTGTGATTGTCTCAGTGCAGTGACGTGTAGGTGGCCTTATATGGTTGACTATCAACCCGGTCACCTCACATATCAGTTCCATGAACACGGGCCAGTTCAGAGATAACACACTAATCAGTTCAATTAACTATTTGTGGTATTATCAGCACTTGCACCATTTGTCAGGTGAGCAAAATTCCATCCCACTTCAAGGGTGCAAAACTGACTTTTTGCCTCTCTTCCTCACACCTATTACAAATCAAAGTTCAGTAAGAATTTGAGATACTCAGCAAAGTGTGGATGGACGAAAAGTGATTGTGCTATGGTTTAGGGTCAGTAGAAAGTCATGTTGGGATAATAAACTTGAGAGCTCACAGTACGCTTTGGGCCAACACTGAAATAACCAATCAATGAGAAAGTTAGACTATAACATTAGAGCTTCCAGCCAGCACTTGACATCCGACTCCCCACAACAGCACACTATAGGGAATAAGGATGTACCGATCTGATACAAGGGTGTCAATACTGATCTTTTTATACTAACCGATCTCCAGTAAAATACAGTTTCTTAAACAATGGCATTATAAAATTCATTGTTTCCACTAACAGCTGCATTAATTCAGGCATGGCAGGACCCCAAAACCAGTATTTAGTGCCACAGCAGTCCCTGGTCTCACATTATCTTACATAAAAATGATTTCATCGAATTCTATGCAGTGACGTATTTTGGTATGGGATTGGTGCTCGGCATTGGCAGACACCCTGGGTTAAGGTATTGGAATCAGTAGCCACCCTGTTCAGATTTGGCACCTCCTCAAGACACAGTACCCCTGACTATCTGAACACTTTATTGCCCATGATAAGAACATCTTTTTAATTATTAATGATAACATTACGATGGTTTTAACAACACTTGGGGGTGTAATTCATTGGGATTGTAAAAGTTACCGTGGAAACAGCAGTTGACGATGCTATTACCAAAGTTAAAGAGGAATTTTCAGTCTCAACTTTTAAGTCAACATGGATGAGAAGTTGTTAACGGAAAAGGAAATTTTAACATTTACAATTCGATGATAACTGGGCAAAGTCTGAGATCTGCTGAGGAAGAACCGAAAGCTCCAAAACAGCTCCTAATGGACCCTGTGGTGAGATTGTCACATCTTGTGCTGCTGCTCGTACCCTGGCAGTGTCCATCGTGGGCCACCTGGATCTTCAAGCCAGTCAGACAAGCATCCCTGTGGAGCTCACAGTGATTCCTGTAGGTCTTCCCATTGCTGCCACACACTGACCTCTTGTGGGGCTTACAGCTCTGGAAAGAGAGAGGAAGAAAAAGACAATGACAATGAAGTGACAGCTAGGGGAAAATTTAATCTCACAAGTCTTTTCATTCCTACTCTTTTCCTGTGCGGAAGCAATGTCACTTGGTCTCTGCAGAGCCACATACCCAACACTCACCTCTATGCACAGACAGCTGGGCTCCCCCTTCTCGTTAACAGCACACTCTCTGCCAGCCCCACAGAACACATTGGCACACACTTTGCTCTTGCTCTGCAGCTCCTGAAAGAAGGTAAACACATTGTTGGCACTTCAGAAATATTGTTGGTTTCTACAGATTTCACACACAGGGCGGCGCTGTTCCCCTGTTAACAGGACCTTCACAACCCTGTGAAGGTGTTAACCACATTTTAAAACACACACCAAACGCAAATGTACTATGGGATTCAACCGCAGGTATCATACTTTCACCCGTGTTTAATCAAAGTTGATCCTCTGTCACAGACCTAGAGAGACGGTTCGTCTTCACTGCATTGACAATATAGATTAGCACTTCTTTGTTTCTGTTTGTCAGTCAGCAAGATATCTCAAAAACTACTTCACAGATTTCAAAGACATTTAATGAAAGTTGCACCAAGGACAGAGGACGAATGATCAGCCTGTTTTTTTTTGTTGCTGTTTACAAAGAACTGTATGTTTTCTCTTATAACTCCTGAACTGTGAAATCTGAAATTATTTTTTTGTAATTTTTTCCCCCTGTATTCTTTGGTCTAACACATATCTATCCATACATATCCTCCCTACATATATATTCACCATTTAAACTGTTTTTCTACCACTCCTCTTACAAATATCATTTAATCTCCACCATATTTGCTAAATAACTAAATAACAAAATAATAACAAATAACATAGTTGGATAGCCCTGAATCCAACTGTAAGTGCGGCCTATACACATGCACGCATTAACTCTGAGCAATCCTGCAAAGTTTGATGGAATTTCCCCTCTAGGTGGCGCTACCTCACCAACATGATAAATTCAAATGGCCATAACTTTGTGGTCATGATTCTGACTCACTTGAAATTTTGCACACTTCATCCTTGTACCGAGTCCTAATATCCCTGGGCATGTTTTATATAATCTCCAAAATATGTGGCTGCGATCTCTCGCAGATTTTAAAATGTAAGCATTTCCGTGTTAAAATAACAAATTTTGACTATTATGCTTCCTAGTTACTGCCTTATCCTTGTTCTTTAACACACCTAACTCATGTTATAGTGGCTGCACTTTTATGGAGGTCTCTATACACTTATGTTTGCCAGTATAGTTGCCATGTCAACGATGGCCATACTCAGCTCAAGAAGTGACAGCTAACAATACCCCACTTAGAAAAGAGTCAAAATAGCAAAGCTGATGTCTTTAGCATATTAAACAAGGCAATGCTGCACATTAAAACAGCTGGGATGTTAATAACAGTCTCTGTGTGTGAGTCTTATGGGAACAAAGAATGAGAACCATAAAAGCAAGCAGGATAAGACCTTACTAGACTGCAACCAAACTTTCAGCTTAAAAAGCTCCTTAAAATCAAACGTTTCTAGCGTTTCTGTGTCAGTTAAACTTTCTTTTCTGGCACTTTTGGTCTTTGTTTCTTTATCTTCTGTTTGTTTGTTGTAGAAGATTGCCAGTTGACTTGCCAAAAAATGAGTTCACTGGAGCTCCGAACCCACCAATCACAAGACGCCAAGCGGAGCTCCAAGAGCTGCTTTATGACCCTCATTACCTCCTCCTATCTGTGTGTCTTTGTGTGTGTGTGTGTATGTGTGTTTGCATGTGTGTACAGGGTGTTTCCACATCTGGAGTCTGAGCTGTGTTTTCCTTTGGGCCCATTCCCATGCTCTGTGAAATCATTTCTCCTCCCTGTTTCTCTAGACTCCCCTCCTCCTCCTTAAGCCGCTGTTTCCTGTAAGAGCGAGACAGAAAGTTGGCCTCCTGTGAGGGAGTGCACGTGAGCTGGCTTCCAAGCTGCTGCGTGTGTTTATGAGTCCAGGTTCTGGTATGTAGGTTAAAATGAAGCTGGATTCTTGTGACCGAACTCTCAAACGCTCACTAATGAAAGAAAATAACAAGATGGATGCAGCGAAGGGGAGGGGGGGCAGTCACATGCAAGCATCGCAGTGTAGCAGCTTTAACCCCAAAGTGGTGAGAGGAGAGGGATTGTGGGTTTTCGGTTCATTCCTATGCACGGTTTAAAGACACACACACACTTGCACTCCAAAGTTGAGGTCATGGAAAATCTTCAAAGCAATCCCTATGGCTTTGAGCATGTTGGACAATTCAGTTTGTTAGACACAGATGTGCTAGAAGCCTGTTGAAACCTGAAGAAACCTCCAATGAGAACATGAATAATGGATGGGCTCCTCAGATGAATCTGGTATAAACGCAGAGCTCGGTGTGTCCATCTCTCTCCGAGTAGAGCCAGCAGAGGATCCCTGACATTTAGCTAATGAATACAGAGGCACAAGGCTCTTTTTTCAGCTGATTCAAGTGGATTGTTGCTATGGTGAGAGCATGTACAGGCTCCTGTTGTGGCAAGATCACAGAGGTGTCAATCAAAAGAGGCAAATGGAACCAAGCCCCATAATGAGATCACAGCAGAGCGTGTTGCTCAGATTTTATGATTGACACAAATTGTAGAAAAATATGGACAAAGCGACTATAATGTCACCCAAGCAACCTTCACCAAAGCAGGGAAGAGAGACTGCCTTACGTGGACATAAATCATGCCTGCATTTAGCCTTCACTGTTGCCATGAACAGGAGTGAGCAGATATGCCCCATTACATGCACCATCATTGGGTACAGTGAAACAAGCGTACTAGTATCCTGGTTTTGATCATATTTCGGGAAATGGTGTTTACATGGAACCTAGAGAAAACTGGTTATTCATCTCCCTGTATACATGATTCTAACTATGTCCATGTTGTTGGTCGTCTAACTCTGCCATGTCCTTGCCACTCATTACTGGAGCCAAAGCTCACTAATTATATCTCATTTGTTTAGTCCATTAAAAAAACAGGGGGGGTTATGTGCTGCACTATATCTTGGTAGGAACAGTGACTTCCTGGAGTCTCTGCTAGTTGTCTGGTGACCTCCAAAGACCTCAAAACTCCACGAGATGCTAATTAGTGAGTTTTAGAGATGCTGGTAGGCAGATTTTGTTACCTTTGGGCAGAGCCAGACCAGCTGTTTCTCCTTGTTTCAAGTGCTATATGCTATAAGCTGCTGGTGGTAGCTTCATATTTACTGTACAGACATGAGAGTGGTATCCATCTTCTCATCTAATGCTTGAAAGCCAATAAGTATATTTACCAAAATGTCAAACTCTTCCTTTAAGATGACCAGTTTTAAAATGTAATTTCATTTTAGCGTGTAGATCGTCATCATTTATTGGTTCTCGTTCTTTCTTATCTTTTTGTTTTATCGACTAACTACTATTGTAGTTGAGAGCACTCCTGCACGTGTGGCATACAGTGATCAGAAAACTGGTCCCCACAGTATCCCAGTTTCTATTATGGTAATAGGTAGCATATTGAGGTTTCTCAAAACCAAGATATGGACTTATTCACATAGCCAGGATTCTCCACAACCCCCACCATAACTGGGATACTAGATGTAAACACACTCATTAACCCAATCACCATCAGAGCAGACATTAGGAAAAAAAATTTACAAATTCAGCACAAACAAAAACAAACACACCCGCTGTGGGTGTCCTACTTAAACAACATCAATTTTTCATTGCAGCCAACAAATGCTGCATTATTTTCCTTCTCTCCCGTTTAAAACCAATCACAGGAGCCAGAGCTCTGATAAGTGACTAGTGAATCATAACAGATTAAGCAGAGTCCTTCATACAGGAAGCTGCCTTGAGCATAAAACTGATTGTGTATACACACATTTCACAGCTCATTTTCCTCGACTCCTGCCCTTCTTTCTCCCATTTTTTTTCTGATGTGATCTTTTTGTCAGGAGGTTAAAATAATTTGAAGGTTTTAAGAAGATTAAAGTGATATTTCTCAAAACCCTCAGTGCATAATTTTCCTCCTATCTCTGAGTGGCGCCTCTCAATTCAAGTCTAGTGTACTTTAATTTCTCCTGCGCTGTAATTCTCTCCGTCTTGTCATCTTATTCCCAGTGCCATGCCCTTTTACGGCTGCAAAGAGACACGCCAGCGAGCCGAAACCAGCTTTGCAGAGCTAGATGGCAGCCGGAGGAGGAAAATGAGTGAGCAGAGAGAGGAAGGATAAAAGGAGGAAGCTGTGCAGAGAGTTTTAAGAAACAGGTAGATGGTGAAGATGCAAGAGGAGAGGTGGGGTTGTGCACACTCTGAAGTCAATTTCTCCCCTGCCACGTGTTGAATGGCACCATGCTGAGGCAGACTGGAGTTAAAGGGCAATGTATTCTTGCTTCAGTTAAAAAAATAAGTAAAAGCCTCTTTTATTTTCCACTGCTCGTAACGACGCAATACAACAGCAGCAAGGCTAAATCTGCACCCACTAACATAAAAAAAACACATTAAAACATCTATCTGCACGTCCCCCTGCATCTGTCCATACACACAATAGTATGAGTAATGGAGCCTGTCCACCTATAAGTGCATGTTTTGTGTTTTGTGCATACGTGTGTTTGTGTGTGTGTGTATCTCTGTGATGCTCCATTGATCTAGTAGGCCAATCAATGCTTCTCTCCTGTGGGTGTCACTTTACAGCCATCGTGAATCCATTCCCACAATGCACCCTGCCCCTCATTAGCATAGAAAACATTGATTTACGGACAGTAAACACCCCGCAGTGGATGTGCCTACAGTGACTAACAGCATAATGGAAGGTACTTGAAAAAATAAATGTATGAAATACTGAATTTAACCTTTCCATTAATGAAGTAAACAACAATATGACTTTCTATAGCGATCACGATCAGTTTAATCAGCTTGATCGGTTTATTGGGCACGCAGAGCTTCATTTAATGCAATCCAATACAACAACTGGGCATTAAATCCTTTTCATATTGAGCTTTTCTTGAGACCGTGCTAGAGAGATGTTGATTCAGCACTATGCTCATTGCAGAGGTTGAACTCTCCAGTGCTGTTGAATTGTAATGCATTACAAAAAGGTGAAAGGTGGTTCAGCTTGAATTGCATCAGTTTCAACAATAACTGAATATGATAAGCTTCATAAAGGTGGGATTTGTTGCAGGGCTGCTGTATTGGATTTATTGGATGTATCTAGTAATCTGGCACCTCAGTGTAAAAGATACAAACATTTGACAAAACATGTTCCTCTTCCCCCTAAGGTACAGGAAGTCTGGTGAGTGTTTTTATGAATAAAATATTATGATATTTGAAATAGTAAAATAAAATCATCCCAGAGGGGTGCGATAAGATGGACGACTAATAATGTGTCTATTCATTCTTGCCACTAGTGTGTATGTATTCCACCCAAGACAAAAAGGCTGCCAATTTTATTCTCAGACCTGCTTTTTCCTCATATTTGTCACAGCAAAAACTGTGACTAATCTGAATAAAAAAACAACAATCTGAATGGAAGCAGTTAATCGTGTTTTAATACCATACTGCTGGAAAAATTCTGCCAAAATAATGATTGTTGAATTGAGAAAAACAAAAAGGGTAAATGATTACAAGACTTTAAAAATGGCTCAGATGTTTTATTTGGCAACTTACTCCCCAAAACTCACAGTTATTCATCAAAGAAATTATATTTCAGAAGTCATTAGGGAGTCATAACAATGATGCTGACATGAACAGACGAGGCAAGGCAGGCATTAAAGCTTCAAACTGTTTCCTGAAGGCATCAATCCGTCTCATTACAGACTTTTTAGCTGGCATTTAGAATCAACAAAACTTAAACTTTGCGCTTAAAACAGAATTGTAATACTGAACATTTTATTATATATGGTTGTCTTTACAGTTATTGGGATACTATGTACATATGAAGACATGAAAGGAATAGTTTGACATTTTGGGAGATACACTTGTTCACTTTCTTGCCGAGAGTGAAGAGAAAATCAATACCACTCTCATGTATAGTAAATATGAAGCTACAGCTATAGTAACGGGTTAGCTTAGCTTAGCATACAAACTGGGAACAGGGGAAAACAGCCTGGCTCCATACAAAAACCAAAGAGTAAAAACGACAAGTCTTTTTACACTTTAGAGGTGCTGATCTTGTGGATTTTGTTACCTTCGGACAGAGCCAGGCTAGCTGTTACTCCGTTTCCAATCTCTATGTTAAGCTAAGCTAACAGGCTGCTGGTTGTAGCTTCATATTTAGCATACAGACAAAACTGTGGTGTCAATGTTCTCATCTGACTCTTGGCAAGAAAGTGAATAAGCATGTTTCCTTTGAGTTGTGTGCAGTTTCTACGTGTATAAACATACTTTATTTTGATTTTTAAGGACTTATGCGCATGAAACTTCATGTGACATGAAAGCATATTGTTTATTTCTTGTCTACAAAGAATCCGTTCGCTACATCCTGTACTTCACTACTGCAACAGAGAGTCTCAGACTGACAGATGGACAGACAAATGCGCGCACAGCAAGGACACTTCTCCCTCGCAAGCTCAAAATGCAACCCGGTGTTTTACAAGCATGTTTTTAATTACAAGGAGGTGAAATAATGGAGGGGGAAAAAGATGGGATAAATGAGGGATGTAGACGGAAAGAGACAGAATCAGGAGGTAGGAGGGGGTACATTCCTGAGCTATGTTGTGCCTCAGCTGGGGTCCGACAGAGTTCGTCTTGAGCCAAAATCTCCTCAGTATTTAGGTCAGAGAGGTGCCCCTGTTCTCCCCCTCTCCAGCATTTCCCGCTCTCTTCCTATGTTGTCTCTCCAGCTCTAGGTTGTCCAACACTCGTCTGCTTCACGAGATGTGGGCTGACGCCAGGAGCGAAAAGGACAGTGAGGGCTCAAACTGAACAGCTCGTCTCCTTCTGCCCAAAAAGACCTCCCTCTCACTTCTCTTTCCCTCCAACCAGGCCTTACCAGAAGAGATGTGGAGCACAGCCAAAGAAGAATGAGAACCACTCTTACTCCACACACTGTACGCTAACTGTGAACCAGTTTCCTCCTTTAAAGAATGTATTTCACAAGGGAGAAACATAACAGACTATCATGGGCTCTGGTTTTCAATTGTTACAGAAAGTTATAGCATTTGCCCTCAATAATTAAAGCGCCTCTATTCTCAATTCTCCAGCCTTTTCTTGCTTCTGAATCTATTCAACTGTATCTTCTTACATATCAAATTAGGTTCAGTCTCATTTCTTCTGCGTGACTGCCGCTTGAAATCAGCAAAGTAAAGCCTACGCTGAGAAACACACATTCAACCCTGGTTAGATGCCTAGTTAGTGTTTCATGGATTTATATGAGAATGAGCTGATAGTGGAACTGGCAGGATGTGTCCTTGGAATAATGAGGCCAAAGTAAGACTAATTTGAGTGTGTTATAAAGATATGAGCTCTTTGTAAGAGCTCTACGGGTGGTCTCAAACGCTCTCCGGGGGCCCAGGTCTGAGATTAAACCTGCAGAAACAAAGGGACCCTTGGTAAAGACCAGTTTACACTGATCTGCCTGTTATTCTTCTCCCTGTTTCTCATTCAGTGTGAAAGGAATGCACCAACGGACAGGATGATGTCACCCCAGTCTGCAGCCTCTTATTTTACACCCACCGGCCCCGTTGTTTGAGAGCTGAAATGTAACAACTACACCCTGAAAGACACAAGAAGAAGAAGAAGAAGAAGAAGACAGAAAAGGAAGAATGATCGACAGAAAGAGATAGAAAGGAAGAGAGAGAAAGAAAAACACAGTGAAAGTAAGAGAGAGACTAAAGAAAGGCAGGAAATAAGTCACGGTCTGGGCAGAGCCACATCTGCTAGCAGTTAAAACGTCTCCAGAGAACATAAAATGCTATGAACACAGCACCACCCTGGCCTTCCCCTCCCCTATGCACCCTGTTGACACACTGCTGGGACAAAAGTGTCCCCTGTCCTCACCACCTGACCCTCGTCAATCCCATGCAGAACTACCCCACCTTTATCCATCCAATCCTCTACTCTACAGTTCTCTCTTGTCATTCTTTTCTGTATTTGAGTCTGTCTTTCTCTTATTCTTGATCCAATAATCTCACCTAATTTTCCCCAAATCCTTTGCTCTCCTTTTGTCTCCATCCATTTTGCCACCTTTCTGCTCTGTTCTGGGCATTTTCCACTGCCAGGAAAGGGGGGAGGAAGGGAGGCAGAGAGGAAGGGAGGGAGGGCCCATGTTAGGCTCAGGCCAGGGGAATGAGCAGATTCCCTGCCCTCTTCTCTGCTCCCTCTTTGAGGCCAGTATTGGGGCTAACGGCTGGGACATGTTTGTAGAAGGAAAAAAGGCTCATTTACAGACTGCAGGATGTGTTGAGTGTGCGCAGCCATTTAAAGTCTGCTCTGAGGCTGTGATGATACATCCATACAATTCAAACTGGGACACAGACCAGGTCTCATTAGCTCTAACCAGGCACGTTTGTATCTCATTTTTACACCATATATTTGGGTTTTGGAGTGTTGGTCAGATAAAACAAGCTATTTGAAGGTGCCACCTTGGGATCTGGGAATTAATGGGCATTTTTAACTATTTTTTTGACATTTATAGACAAAAAGATTAATCGATTAATCATGAAAATAATGTTAATAATAATAATTAATAATAATTTAGTGTCTATTGATCATAACTGTTGATCATACTGTCAAATCATTCATTTTCGGTACTTCTACACTGTATTTGGGCCTAGGATGTTCAGCTTATATCTTTTCTTATACTCTTTCACATACTTCAGTACACACTGAGGCAACAATATAATAGCTAACAAAATAACCTCAGCTCCAAGAATCACATCTGAGCCAACTCCATTCGCTAAAAAAAGACTGTGATATGCGGTTGAAAGCTCAGAGAAGCTAGTAAGTGGACCTTTGTGCTTAGATTGTTGTGTTACATATGCTGTTCTCAAAGGTCAGGAATGAACTGGAATGAATAAAACAGTTTGAGAGGGAAAGCTTGTTAACTCAGTGTAGTGAACTTATTTAAGTTTCCCAGAGGACCTGTGTTTAACTGTTTTAACCAACAAGAGTCTGACCGCTGTTGAACTCTTTTACACCAGACCTACAATATCCACGTGTCAAATGAATGGGTGTGCTGTACAACTGTGATGCATGTTTGTTTGTTTTATTCAGGGAACACATAAAGAATCCGGCCCTGCTCTTTAAAATTGAAAAAGAGTAGGGCTGTGAATAATTATTATTTTCCTTACCGATCAATCTGGGGATTATTTTCTCAATTAATTGTTTGGTCTAGAAATTGTCTGAAAATATATTGTTTTTTTCTACAAATTTACACTACTGTACATGTAAATGTATTCAGTTTACTATCAACAGTGGTGAAACTAAGAAGTACAACTCTGAGGTACTTGAACTTGAATATTTCCATTTCATGCTACTTTGTACTTTTACTCCACTACATTTTTTGACAGCTGGAGTTACTGGTTACTTTACAGATAAAGATTTCACATTCAAAACAGCTTTTAGCTTTTTAGCTTTAGCATACAGTAGCTTATAAAATATGACTCATTGTTATAGATGAAAAGTATTTAAACTCGCTACTTACACATGACGCTCAAAGGGGTCATTTTCCTGAATTATAAGTACTTTTACTTTTGATACTGTCAAGATATCTTGCTAATAATACTTGTGTACTTTTACTTAAGAAACATTTTCAATGCCAGACTTTTACTTGTAATGGACTATTTTCACAGTGTGGTATTGCGACTTTTAAAGCATCTGACTACTTCTTCCACCACTGTCAAACAGGATGAAGAAAATCAGCAAATCCTCACAATTTGGAGGACGAAACAAGTAAAAATGTTTTTTGTACCAGAAAAATCACTTCAACCATCATCGATTATCAAAATAGTTGCAGATTACTTTTCTGTCAATCAACTGAATTGTTTCACAAGAAACTGAAAGGGTACCCAACATTATCAAATCACTCAAGTGTAGCCTTGTTGTTTTGTTACTATACAATCTTTTTTGTAGCCTGCACTGGTGGTTGGGTAATACAACACACGGAACTCAACTGTATCATAGCTCACATATCAGATCACACACATGTCAAGAAAATTAAATCTGTTACATAAACCGCTTTAGAGTTAAAACTGTGTAAATACGCCACTTTTAAGCGGTAGCACTTGTCAAGGCCTTTTGGTTAATGGTGGAAGAATTGATGACAATGGCAACTGGAGAGAACGATGCCCGCCAGTTAATCACTCATCCCACAGTGACCCCCTTTTCACCAAGCAAAACTGCAATTCGGATGCAGGGCCTGATCTCAAGGTGCGTCCTCTACACAGGCCACTGGATTTACAGGACGATCTCTGGTGGAAGTAAATGTATAATATGAAGGGGTTTTTTCTTTCACCGTTTACCTTATCAGAAAAGTGTTTTTGAACTGAAGTAAAACAGAGTGCCCTTGGAATTCAAACTATTTTTTAACATGTCACACTAATGAAGTTGATTTATTGCCTTTGACTGTGAGCTAAAAACAGGAAAACAATGGGAAACTTTATAACCTGTATTCAGGAGGCATCACGGAGTCCTTTTTTCCTGAGTGAACTGATTTAAGGCTTTCCATCTATACACATGTTTAACTTTTAGTGTGCATGAGTAAGTTAGTATGTTACATATTCATTATCTCTTACTCACAAACCCCTTTGCTCTTTGTCATTTGTGTGTGCGTGTTAATTCATGTGTGTCGTGCCTTTGAGTGCAGAGTGCCGGTAATGATAAGACGCCAGTACAGCTGGTAAGCTAAATGAGGACTCCTTTTAAGCCAAGCCAAGAGTGAAGAGAACACACTGCAGGGACATGAAACACAGTACACCCCCCTCTTTCTGTCTCTCTACAACCGAGTCTTACCTCACCCCCAATCTCCCCTGCTATAATTGCATGACTGTGGCTCCATCTCCTTTCTGTTTTACATCACTCTATCTCACCGCCCTCCACAATCCCTGCGCAGGATCCATGACTGGATGTTGGGCTACAGTAATTAGAGCAGGCTGATACAGACAGAGGACACAGCGTCCCCTCATGCTCATGTTCCCTCCACCTGGGCAGATATTTTTAGCCCACCTTGGATGAGAGAGAACAGGCATCAACATGGCAACATGGCGGGGTGCCTGAGAGGCTGTGGCTCAGTCAGAGTTTGGTAGAGATCCAGGGCCTCAACAAGGGATCCAGCTTCTTCTTCTTCTTCTTTTTCTTCTTCTTCTTCTTCTTCTTCTTCTTCTCTTCAGCCTGTCTAATTTATCCTCTCAACTCTTGTCTGAGAAGAGAGGAGAGAGCTTGTCTGGTTGCCTTGTTGGCCTTACCTCCTCTTGACGTCTGTATTTTTGAAGCTCCACAGCCGGGGCAGATAACTAAATTAACCACTGTGTCACTCCACCCTGACACAGCGGATGATGCAGGATAATAGAATAACGCTGCATGCCATAAAAACAGAAACACAAACACTCCTCTCTCTCTGTTCATATGCGAGTGTGTGTGCACATGTCCCCCGGGGCTGCAAACTCTCATGACTTTCACTACGCCTGCATCTCGACCTCCTTTGCATACCAAGCTCCCGGTGTGTTTGAGTAACACTTCAACATTTTATACACAAGATGCATATCTCGTCTCCAGCCTGCACACACATTTTTTTCCACACGGAGGCCTCCGACCCAGGCCGCCCTGCCGCACTACATCTCTGAGCTGCTCGCCTTCAAACGCTGCAATTTCTCACCTCAGGAAGCACACGGGCATTCTCCTTCATAATAAATCAGGAGTTGGTGTCCAGATTTGAATCCCCTGCACTCATGCCAGAAAATAAATACATCAACTCACACACAAAGAATCCTGTTTTCTGCAGCTATTTTATGCTGTGTATACAGTAAATCCAACACCCCCTCACCTAAACATGACCTAAACACACACCCTGTAGGCTCATCAGATCCACTCCTGCGATAGCTTTGCTCCAACTTGTTGACCTCCTTCAGACAGCACGCTGGAATGCCAGTTCAGGCCCTTCCCACGGCCAGTCAACAGGCCATATATCATCAGGGTAATTACCTTAGGAGAATAGATGCCTTTCTAATGCCTCCCCATTAACTTGGTGAGTACACTCAACAGACTCTGCTGTGTGCTCCATCTTCGCCATGCCATACCTCACAGATCACGGCCGTGAATCCAATAAAGGCGCACACAACGGCACATTTTCCAGCCAGCGGGCAAAAGGTATGGGGCAGCAGTGGAAGGTCAGCGGGGAGGGCCTCCGTGTCAGGCTATGAGTGATGCTGTGGCTGTTGAGACGCTAATGGCTATCTGCGTGAAGCTATAAAGATAGACTAGGCGGCAGACAATTGGTTTATCTTGTGTTTCACATTCGCTGCAAGTGTTTGAAAAATCTATCCTCTCATTAGGCTACAGCCCTTCCCCTGTTTATTTCCTCAGCCTGCAACTGTTGTGCAGGTCAACAGAGGAGTCAACACAAAGCCAGGTGTTCAACAGCTGTGTCCGGCGAGGGTTAAGGCCATCAACCACCACCTGGTGTGTGTGTGTGTGTGTGTGTGTGTGTGTTTCTATTTCTTAAACAAATAGTTTGACATTTTTGGGAAATGTGCTGATTCTCAGCGAGATGAGAAGATGGAGGTGGTCATCCCTCCGTGCCATCAGGCCAGCTAACCTAACAGCACATTATCTCCGTGTTTACTCAGAGGTTGGACCACTTAGCGCCGCAGTGCGAGACCCATAAGGTGAGTATTCTCACAACCCCTGAGCACACAGACAAACACACATGCTCTCTGACTGACCACCCAAACACGGTGTTTGTACGCCATTAGGGCAGCTGCCAGTTGGTGGAGCGTTTTGCACCGAAGCATCCTACAATATTGATGATGAGGGCCATCAAACCTCCAGGCTAGAGATATACACAAACACCAGCCCTCCCTTCTTTTTCTTTTCACAGCTGTCTGTCACTCTCTTGTCCTCTTTTGCCATGCTGTTAACTTCACAACTCCACAAAAAAAAAGACTAGTCTGAGGATTTCTGTGGGTGTGTGGTCCAGCAGGATGCAAAATGTGAGTGTTTGTTTAAGGTTACATAAAAAAACACAAACACACATGCCTATCAAACCTTATTTGTGCAATCATTTTTAGGAATAACAATGATGTCCCTGCTGAAAGAAACTATCCCAGAGGCAATTTAGTTAAACTGTGAGTCTGACTGTCTCCACAATGAAGCTCATAATTGCGCAGAGTGCCAACAATAATGGCATAATTGGTTCTCCTTAAGAAGATAAACACTATATAAAGATATAGCCTCAGTGCAGTGTTGAAAAGGCAGCTGTAAATGTCTCATTTCAGCGCAGCACCGTGCTGTGTTATAACAGACTGACTCTCCAGATGTTTTCTAGCTCGAATGGCTTTGTGAACAAAGCTGCTGTGTTGATGTCACTCCAGGCAGACAGATTCGTGCGTAAAGGTTACGAAGCGTTCAGTGGAGACGTAAGGCAGCATTTAGTACCCATTTGAAACCCTACAAATACATTTATTTTAGTTTCAGAGAAAAAGAATAAAGCCAAACTTACCTCCGCGTTACAGACAGCCACGGCCAGCAGAAGGAGCACGGCGACACTTCGCGACATCTGGACATGGAAAAAAGGAGGAAAAAGTCAGATTTAGCGAAGAGAGAAAGGTGAGAAGAGTTTAACATTTCCATCCGTTTCCACAGCAGGTGGAGAAAACTTGAGGAAAATGCTACTTTCAGCGTTACCATTTCGTAAAAGCTGCTCCGCTCGGCGATCTGCTCGGAGGAGGGGAGCTGGTCTGGATGTGTTTGTCGGGACGGAGGCGAGCAGGAGGTCCGTGATTTCAAGAAATCTGAGGAGCGCTGAGGAATTCATGCCAGTCCGTCAGTCTCTCCTCCTCTCTCACCGCCGTGGCCAATGAAAACGTCTTTACAGAGGAGAAGAGGAGGGGGAGGGACGGAGGAAAGTGTGTGTGTGTTTGTGTGTGTGTGTGTGTGTGCATCCATAGTCTCCTAAAAATATAGGTTATACTATTAAATGTTTTTTCCAAATACATTGAACATTACTGCTGCATGGATTATGTTATGTGTGTACAGGTCCATCACTACCACATTATCATCCACCCTGATCTTATAGTGGATCATTTAAGATTTCGCATGCCTCCATTATTTTTATTATTATTGTAAGCAGTAGCCTTATGAAATCATCAGGTATATTTAAATGTACTAAAGTCACCAGTGGTCAGGTTGGTTTCATCAGTTAAAGCTGTGTTAGTTGATTTTTGGCCACTAGGGGGCGGAAGAACTCCAAACCAAGCCGACAGATGCACATCCTTAAACTTACTCTATGGAGTTTTTAACTGGTTATGAAACAGTCTCAGTTTCATACCAATGGCTCTATATGATCTACATAAGCAAACGAGACCAACAACGAGAAGATTGGCTATTTCTGTTAGTTTCTAATAGTTATTCTTAATGCCTGCCACCGAGTCAGATTTTTCTGCGATGAAACAGCGCCGGGGTTTGCTCTGGCTGAATTCGAGTACCTTCAGCCGCTAACTGAAGGTCCGTCTCCGGAGCTGCCGCCTGCTCTCCTCCTGGGGAAGTAGTCTCCTTGCAGTGGGGACCCTAACGTTAGGTGAAACACTACCGCCTTTGTCCACAGGGGCTGCCAAAATCAGCACAAAATGAAAAGTTCCATTGAGCTGCTTTAAATGAAGTTGTAAAGTAAAAATACTTATATTTGTCTTTACACAACCAGCATGGTGCAAGATTAAATTTCCATTACATCTGTATTTCTTAACCCACCGGACAAACGTAAGTCCTACATTCACTCTCCTTTTAGGTCTCGAGAAAAATATCTGGGTCTCTTAAGGTAGTGGGGAATGGGTTAATGTGATCGTTTGTATTTGCTGAAAATGGCTACCTGCTGCGGCTGGAAATAGGACTAATGGGGGCTGGACTGAATCATGTGGTCATAAAACCAAAATGAGCTTAAAAAAAACCAAAAACAAAAAGAAACAAAAAGAAACCACACACAACAAAGGCCATGTTCACATCCGATCTACTACATTTAAAATGTGTCTTCTCCTTTTAAATACTTTATTTAACAGACACAGAAATTGTGTTGAAATCCTGATTGAGCTTGTAAATATCTATTCTCATCTGGAAAATCATTATAATACCATTTTTAATCCATGTTTAATTAAACAAAGTGACTTGTTTTTTTTCATAATTCACAGTCAGCTGAGAAGTGCAGTTTAAGTAGAAACAGACACCAACTGAAAATGTATAAATATTTCATTCAGCCAGCTGATATCTAGGACTCATTTATTCTATCGTTAGAAATTACTCTATTTTTTCAAATAGTGATTTAACTCAGTCAAATGAAATTGTATAATATCTGAATTTTGGATTAATATTATATTATATTTTGCTTATAACTACACCAAGTGCGCTTCCTATGCTTTTACAATTCCACAGATTTCTTATCCTATTACTTAACCGAAAATACAACAGATTCACTAACGTTGTTCATCAATGATCCTGTTCCTGCAGTGAAATCTTAAGTACACCTTGCTCTCTTGTTAACTCATTTTTTTTTTTCAATACAATAAAGCTTCATCAGCAAACTGACTTTATTTGAGTTCATATGTTGAGATCTCAATAAAAATATGAGTTGTCGCGACTTGCAGCTGGAGCAGGAGTTTGACCAGAAATCTCTGTCTGAAGCTTAATGCTCAAGCTTTGAGTGGTTCTATGGAAAGTTTAATTGAGTTTATAATTTGTAAAGTATCTGTATCGCTTACAAGACAAAACAAAACTCCAAAACCTAAACAGTGAATCAAAGCCTGGATATAATCAAGACTTATCCCTGCTGTGGCACTGTTATAACTTCGGTCTAAAATGGATGGTATTATAAAGTGATACAAAATGGGTTTTTGTTAGAGTGATTCTTTTTCGATTTTACTTCCTGAGGACCCATTTAAACTAAAAGGTCAGGAGGATCAGGTTTGTGAATTCAGTTGTATACGCCCTTCATGTTCCTTATTATTTCTGTGTGATTTCAGCTGTAAATGGGCCATTACATCTTTGATCAACAGGGCGATTCAAACTCATGTCCCTTTCTTGCAGCATCCTTCAATCAGATCCTATAGAAGCCCCGTGCAGAAAGACCTTTCCCCCCATGTACTAAAAGATTAATGCTCAAAGGTTCTTACGATTTAAGTATTTCAGGATTACAAACCACCATTGGTGTGCATGCTCCAGCGAGGAGTAATTAAAGCGTGATTAAGAAGGACAGTCTGTGGCACTGAACACCGCGGCACACTGAATTTTGAATAGAAAGGAGACAATGAATGAATTTTTCCCACTGCAAGCCATCAATTATATATAACTTCATCCCCTCTGAGGAAATCTACCTGTTTAAATAGATGCTGTGATTATGTGACACCCCAGGGCTTTTTGTATGAGCGTGTGTGTAGTTGAGACTGTGTGTGCATGCATGTGTGTGCGTGTGTTGTAGTGTTTCTCACTCTACCTGCATTGATGTTGAATAACAAGCAGTGAAAAACATGTTGAATTTAGTTTAATGCTCTTAAGATGGCTTCATGAATATAACTGTTGTCAGATATTCTGTCTATTTTTCCATACTGTTCCAAATATTATTCAGTGACCTTTGTTTGCCTCCCTGTTTTGCTGGCATGCAGGAAGCTGTGTGAAAGGAGAAGAAAAGTTTTTTTTTATGCTTCCCATTGGGAGTTACAAAACAAAACTGCAACAATGTAACAATAACAAACTTAATTTAGCATGTTGGTGAGATGGCTAAACTGCTGCCATACACTTTCCACATTAAATGTTGTGACCCCGTCCCCTACAAATTATGTTTAGATGCCAGGAAACATTTTTTAAAGAAACATATTTGCCAAGATGCAAAATGTTCATACTTAAATTAAAGTGTGCTTACAGGACTTGGGGAGTGCTACTGCATATGTGGAGAAGGTTGTCTGAAGGCTTTTGTGGCCCCAGGGAGAGCTGCCCGTGCATTGCCTCAAGTGATGTCACCTGAGTCAGTGTTATTTGAGGCCGAAGACTACAAGTTTGAAAATGAAAAGAATTTGGAGCTGTGGAGTTAGAAAGAAGTGAGCTTACCAGACCTCTGTAGCCCGCTCCTCATCTCTGCTTGAGGCTAACAGCTCGAGGCTCCACTAGCCGCTACTAGCATAACCCACAAATGTCCCACCGAACTGTCGGCGGTTGAGTTACATTGTGGGTAGTGTAGGCGCCAGGTTTTGACATCTGTCCATCATGAGTCTGACACTGTTGTAGGAGTGCAATGCTAAGTCTGTGATGCAGTCTTTGAACATATTTGCAAAGCGTTCACTGGCAACGTATTTGTTTCCCCTCCAACCGCCACTCTTGCAATGCAATATCCGCTTATAGCGACAAAAGAATGTTTAGCGTGTATTATGGTTTTGTTTCTATATTCACAGCACGTGGCTAGGGTAAAGGAGAGACTAGTCCTGGTTACATTTTGAAAAGGTCAAGAGACTTGAAGCATGAGAAACTGTGGTTTTGGTTACCATTCAACTGAAACTGCAATCTTTTCTAAA
The DNA here is from genome assembly GCA_003416845.1 of Oplegnathus fasciatus. Taxonomy (NCBI): domain Eukaryota; kingdom Metazoa; phylum Chordata; class Actinopteri; order Centrarchiformes; family Oplegnathidae; genus Oplegnathus; species Oplegnathus fasciatus. Next base: position 84,012 of record NTHP01000042.1, on the reverse strand, counting down.
CCGAACCACATGGGCAACTCAGGATGCAAAATGTCTCTGGTGTCAATAGCATGTGCTTTGTACCTTTCCATCAGGGTAGTATATAAACAAAATTTCTGGAACACAAGGTTGCGAAAACAGCACCACAATAGGCTTTTTTCCATATGGAAAGTTATTTAAATGAATATTAATTGAAATCACCATTTTCCTTACACCCTGACGTACCCTTTAAACCACTTTTTTTCCTATTTATGTCCACCTCCTACAAAAAAATTATCAATAGAAAAAAATGCGAACAGAATGTTTTTACGAGCAGCTTGACTGATGCGTAAAGCAAAAGCTGATAGAAGGTTCATCCTGTCATCCGCTCTCTCAGTTTTTGCCACCTGTTTAGCTTTCTTCTTATTCTTTGCCTGTGCACATATGCACACCGACACACTCACACACACACACACTCAGACGCACACAGATATGTGTGAAAAACTGAGCAGCGGCTCAGAAAAGGACACACATTTACAGGAGATTTGCTTTCACCATGTTCTGCAAGCAGCTGGGAGAAGATGAATACTTAATCAGACAAACTGTTTAATCTCTCCTCTTGCTGCAACGTCCAACAAACAATACATATTCCCTCTCCAAAGCCATCAGTGTAAAACACTATTCTCTGCCTACTACTGATTTAAATTCATGCGCTGTGCACATACATACGAGCGAATCATACAGTATTCAGGATGGAGAACAGAGGTATTAGCTCGTCTGATGTCTCTCTGTGTTCTGCCAGGGGCTTTCCGAGAGGCATCTCAAATATTCACAAACATCCATCAATGCCTGAAAGGGTCAGAGACTAGCCACGGTCAAACAGAATCACACACACACGCACACACGCGCAATAAAACACACACACACACACACACACACACACACACACACACACACACACACACATACGTAACATACACATTCAATTAGTTTCTTTTTTTGCACCTGAGTTTCCTTTAATCACGTTTTTTCTATCATCTCTTTCTCTGAGGCCTGCAGAAGAAATGTGAGTGTAATTCAGACGCAGCCTGTGTGTGTGTGTGTGTGTGTGTGTGTGTTAGTGCATGTGTGTGTACACCTCAAGGGCTCCTAGTGTCTCAACAAGAAATGCACACTTGATATGTGTGTATGTGCGAGACAACGACACATATATGTGTTTGAAAGTGTGTGGTTAAGGTTTGAGGGATGAGGCTTCCTGTAGTAGGTGCACTTGTGTGTGGGAGGGCCCTGCAGAATCTGATAAAACAATCATGCTTAAGGTGCTTAATGTTTTATTCTAGTGCTCACAATATTGCTCTGCCCTCATAATTTCCCAGTTGCAAAGATCGAAGAGAAGGAAGGAGGGATAACAAATGCAACCAAAACAGCTAATCAGTGCTGATCATGGTTGTGTTAAGAAAGGCGATGTGAGGAGGGTTTTTTTTTTTACGTTAATGGAAACAAATGAGGTGATACTGAAGGGATTCATACGTTGTTGGTGAAAAGCAACGCTCTCTTGCTTGTTCGCCCGGCCTCTTCTCACTCAGTCTCTGGGGAATATGGCCAAGGGCATCTGCTTACTGCTATTACCAAAGACCTCATTCATTAACCTGGCATTTGGACAAAAGAAAAAAACCTTCAGCGCATGCACACACACACACACACTTGCACATACAAATACATAACGTAGCAACAAATAAATATGCTCAACAATGAAGAGAGTGGGAGGGCGCATGTGTGCAAACAAGCATGGGTGTTACATCAGACGTATAACATCTATAAGCACTGATGCCCCTTCACACACATACACACACACAAATATATGAGACACACATTTAAAAGGTGTTTTTCCCCACCGTCAAATAAATTGAAGAAGCCTGCTGGGTTTTTTTTCTTCTGCCAGCCCTCTGCAGACCTTTTGTCAACCTGTAACCTTTAAATAGATTTTCAGCCAATAATCAAATTCTGCTCCATCAGCCCTGCGTTAAGAGAGAGAGAGAGAGAGAAGAGAGAGGAAGACTTATGACAGGGAAGAAGCTTGTACCGTAACTCTATAATACATCCCCAGATTTACAGTATAATTTCATTACTTCAAAATACTTACCGGTTCCTACTGGTACTTAAGTGCAGGTACAGTGGAAGAAAACAAGACTATGGGGGACAATGGAGTAACAGCTGAGCATTTTAGAGAAAAGGTGAAATAAATTAGACTCTATAGGACTATTTTTGGAAATACTGGGAGAACAGTACCGGGAAACAAAACTGAAGTTTAGGAAAAATGGTTTTTCCAATAATTTTGCAGAACCTGTAAAGTAATTATGGTATAACATATTTCAACAATATGCTACCAAAATGAAAGGGGCTTTGAGAAAAAGTCAGATGAAACATATATGTAGAATATATGGGGTACTGACCAATGCTGGGGTTATGTAGCAATGTTGTTTTGGGGTAGGATGTTTGAAGAAAAGGGGCACAAATGTTGGAATAATACTGTGCATAGTGCAGTGTGCAAGACTAAAGAGGTTTTGCTTTTAGGGCACCTCAACTATGGAATTACCTGTCGGACGAACTGAAAAACCACTTTCCTCTTTTAAATGACTCTTTAAAATTAATTTTTGATCAAAAGGCTTTTATATTTTGATTTATTCTGGGTGATCTTGCACGTGTGTATTTATGTGTATATGTTGGGTCACAAGTGTAACACAGCACAGCACTTCATAATCTCTGGTTTTGATAAGTGCTATATAAATATACATTATTATTATCATTATTATTATTATTGTTATTATAGGGATTTTAACCCACCAGCTTATGTTCTTTGGATTGACTACAGTGTAGGTACAGTTCCATGGTATAATAATAGATGACGTACAATAAAACTAAAGGTTTTTGCTGTTTGCTCATGGCAGTTATTAGGTAAGGTTCCACAATCTGACAAAAATTGCCTTAGAGATATTGTAGAAAAGGCTCTGGCAGTGCGCTCGTTAAGGAGCCAAATAAACTACCACAGCAGCCCAGGCAGGCTGCAGAAATCCCCTGCGCCTGTGTCAGCCACAGTCGGTCTCTAAACCTTACCTGTTGTGTGTGTAGGTGACCGAAAACCCCCCACACTCTGCACTGTGGTAGACAGTTGGATAAGATTGAAAGGGTGTGAGAAATTGCATCTATGTACCTGACGCCTTAAACCCTTCAGAAAAGTTCTATAAATCAGGTCTCCGTGTCCTGACCTGACACCCCATATTGGTGAAAAACTCCCTGAGCCAGCTAAATCCTTCAGTACAGATGAAGCTGTTATAGAGGAGAACCCTGGCCAGCTTTTATATCCGGTTGCAATATAGCTACAATAAGCAAAAAA
>NTHP01000042.1:60525-80249 GCA_003416845.1 Oplegnathus fasciatus | reverse complement strand
AAAAAAAAAAACACTTTGAAATACAGCAAACTGTAAATTGTGTGCTGTATAATAAAGTGTTACCACTCATACCACTTGGCAGCAGGGCACCTACCAGCCTTTGTGGAACCACAGGGAAGACTAACGCTTAATTAATTGACTTTATTGCCTGCTTGACAGAACTCTATGCCACACTAGCAAAGCAAATGTCATTATACCCCCAGCTGCCAAAATGCAATCACACACACACACACACACACACACACACACACACACACACACACACACACTTTCTTTGCATATGCTGACCTGCTTTACTGTTGTAGGAAGTAGGAAAAAAGGTGATTACAGCAGCCCCTGCTGGTGCACAGTACGGGTAATGCACTTCCTCACCATTCACTGCTTTAAAGCCTGCTCAGCTTTTACTCTTTATCCACCTCCACCTGCTTCCCTCTCCCCAGACGTAATCAACTCTGCTTTGAAAAGCCTGGAAAATGCACGGCCTGGCCTTTTTTTTAATGCTGTATATAGTGCTTTCTGGCAGAGCATAATGACAGACACTGTGATTACTAATCAAAATGCCAAGCCTGATAAAAGCCTGAGGGCAGAGTGACATGTTTGTGACATATCCAGAGGCTGTACAAATCCTATAAGTAATGTATCTATTTGAAGTGTGTTGTTAATCATGCGTCACCTGTTTACCTCTGTCACTTTTAAAAAGAGTTTCCTGTTCCTGTTTTTTGACAGTTGAGTCTGTGGGCCCTCAGTTTGTGTGTGGGCAGAAATAAAGGAAATGAGACTCATCTTGTATAGTGGCGGAGCCTTTCTGTGTGTAGGTGGTGGATATCTATATATGGACATAGATATTATTGTATGTCAGCTACAGCCTACTGTAATGCATCTACTTATTTTCTTATTTGTTACACAGATGAACCCTGATGGGACCTACAGATTAACAGACCTTGACATTTCAAGTGAATTAAGTTATCTGAATACATTTTGCTTGAATACAGATTACTTCAACCTTTAGTTCAACCTCTTCATTGCCTTCAAGCTGAAGTGGAGCAGAGTACATCTGGGAGGTCTCACGTTCCACAGCGCGGCTGCACAGACAGAGAATCTACAACAAAGACTGAAGTGAATGATACTCACATGATGCTGGTCGTTCATCTTTATTTCATTTGCATTCAATCCCAAAGGTACCGTCTCTTAGCTAGTTCCAGCACCTGCTGCACTGGCAAGAACATTATACAGAACTTTCTCCCTGCTCACAGTTTACATGCTTTGTTCATCACATTTTTAAGCATATGCCATTAATAATTATTTATAGACTGTGGTTTTGGTGAGTTTTATTTTGTTTCTGTCCAGTTTGAATGAAATGTGCTTTACGATGATGATGTTTCCGGTTAGGGGGGGTTGGACAATACTGTCGCTAACATGCACTAACACACACGGGCGGCCATCCCTGCTTCAAAATAAAGAACAGAGAAGTAACACACACAGAGGGAGTGTGACTTCATGCTCTGATCAGGATGCCATTACTCCTCTATATCTTTGCATAGCAAATAGTTGTTTGCTGCTATGTTAATGTTCTGAATGTCATATTTAGGACCTTTTAAAGTTCGGTTCAATGTTTAAATTCACTGCACTGATCTGTGAATAATTTTTGAATTATCAATTGTCATCAAGGAGCTCAAAATGATCAAAGAAATACACATAAATGCTAAAACGAAGCCAGGATGTAGGCTGTAGGATGACAAGTGTATGAACGACTTTTGCTGAATCTGACAATCGAAATAATTCACATTCAAAGACTTCAATTGAGTCAGGAGGCAACAAGTCGTGAGACCACCAGTGGGTTTCCAATCAGACCTGTGTGCCACCAAATGCAGGTGAACAGGACCAAGTCTCAAATCCAGGACTGAAAAGAAGAAAAAAATAAAGTGCAGTTTTATTTTCCATTAATTACTCCAGTGGAGAGGACATCTGGGAGAGTATATTTCTCTACATAGGATTTATAATCCAATTATGTTGGCACACAAGGCTTAAACAATGACACTATAAAATGAGATAGTTATAATTTCTTCATAGTGTAGGTCTCCAGTATTTGCACTGAATGTCACCTGGGGATACATGTTGTAGATCCCTGCAGAGAGAGAGAGAGAGAGAGAGAGGGAGAGGCCATTTTGGAAATTTATTTAATTCTTGTAGGTGTTTTGTGATCAAAACAGTGAAATGTTAAAAAGTAGGACTAGCTGACTCCTCTGTGGAAATGTACATGTAATTCAGAGGGACATTGTCAAGTGCATAATACGTATAATAGGACCATAACGGTGGTTACATTAGGGTACTTACATTTGATCATTATGACTTTAAAGCCACACAGGTGTTTTCAGTTGTAGTTGCTGATTAGATTTCTGCTCAGGTTGCTCAACATCCATTTCTGCAACATAACAGGTGCAACACAGCTAACAGGCGAGTCAGGGAGTTGTCAATCAAGCACAGCCTCTTCATACCCAGGTTTAATCAGCCAAAATGTTTAAAATCACCAGCATAGCTTTACCATGGGTGATCAATATGTCAATCTACCCTTGAAGAAAGAGCGAAGAGAGTCCATGTGAGTGCACAAGCTTCATTTACAACATGGTACTTTGTTGATATATCTTTCGTAAAGGGAACTTCGGTATTTGAGAACAATGTCAGTGCCTTTAGTGAATTAGCAACAAACACAGACTTTTTTCACAGCAGACATTTTGAGTTGCTATAATAGGAAAAGCACAGGTGTTACTAATAACATTAACGATGATTCTGGTCTATTCAAGTGTCCCAGTAAGTGACAGCGAACCAGCATGCACAACACCAGGACCCTGAAACTGAAAGAGCTAAATGGAATTCAGCCACCATTCAGTTTATCATTCCCAACGGTGCTTTCCTACTGTCAAACTGTCTTCTGTGAAAAAGATTGGTTGTGGTGTATTTGTGGTTTTTACAGTCATGATGCAATATTGGTTGTTTCTACAGCATATTGAGCAACATAAGAGAGTCATTGTCCAAGACCTGCTTATTATGGTTATTATATGCAGTGTAAAGTGGTCAACATGCTGTGTAACTATGAAAACTCACACTGTGTGGGTAAAGTGTGTTGAGTGCTATGCAGAAGTGGTTTTCCTGCAGTTGAACATTACGCATTTATTTCCATTTCATATTTCAGTTTATGACATGACTGAGTAAACTGAAATGGGACTACTGATGTTATCATTTTTACAGTTTATTTTCAAGAAGGAGCAAGCGTCAATTCTCAGTATTCCAAGTTGAATTGAATAATTATATGATTCCCACGTGACTTAACTTTATGTTCGATGAAAGGTGTGACACATACATCAGTTTTGAGCAGCTGAACAGCAAGTAACCACTTCCTTTTCTCAGCGCCTGCTCGACAAGTACATTTAAAAGCTGATTGTGAAGTTCCAGTGTGTCTTTCTCTGTCTGACGGTCATCATGTTCAGCCTGAACCTAGCAGCTCTGCTCTCCATTCAACTATTAGTTATGTGTCAAGTCTTTGCAGGTACAGTGGAGGTTTGTGTTTGTGATGTATGCTTTTCTCTACATTTAATTACAGACTTCATTTTATATTGATTGAGTGTTTCTTTCGGTGTTAGAGATTCCTCAAGATGTCCACTGGGATATACTGGCATCCAGGGGAGACTACGTCAGGTTCACTTGCAACATATCCAAGGCAAATGCAACGCTAATCAAGTGGTCCAAAGGCAGATGTTTTCTTTCTCATTCAGTGTCACAGAATCGGACTTTTTCAAATTGCACCTCTCACAGACTGAGCATAGACCTACACTTACCTTCAAAGCTGAATATTTTCAATGCTCAGCATGATGACGCAGGACTCTATAGATGTACTGTAACTGATAAACATGGTCCAAGTTATGCTGAGTGGAATTTAACAGTGTCGGGGAAACCTGAAGGTAGGTAGAGCACAGAGCAGGGCTGATCATCTCTACACTGTACATTTCAAAGCTCAAATTGCACGCTACCTAAATTCATTCACTTCTGATTTCATGCAGAAAACAGCTCATCGTGGTATTTTCTATACATACTCACATCTGCAATTGGTTTTCTTCTATGTGGCATCACTCTAGCTGTCTGCCTCTGCAGGTGAGTAATACCTTTTAGCTTTCAGATTTGTGTGTATAAATTCAAATTCACTCTTCTCTGCTTTGGGGCGGAGCAGTTGTCTGTACTGGAAAGTTAATTTGACTTGTTTATAGAGCTTAATCACATATATTGTGTCTGTCCGTATTTAAAGTGTCAGTTTACCCAAATTATCAATGATCATTGAGTCACATTGAGAGTTGTATCTTGCCACGCAGTTAGTCTTGGTTTTATATGTCCAGGTTTTGAAATATCTGCTGTTTGTGCCTCCACCACCCAAATAAAAACAAAGGTAAATGGAATTTCCTTTGTGGTGCTCATTGATTTAATTATGACTGAAAGTTCCTTCTTGACCCACTCAGTAACTGTTATAGCTCTTTGTCATGAAGTTGTTCACATCATAATTTTTATCGAAATATTATCCAAATCGCAATAAGGCCAATTGCAATATCCAAATCGCAGGAGATGCAATTTTTTGATAAAGGTAAAATGTGTCACAGCATACCATTATAAATGAAGCATTGTGGTGTTACAGAGATGCCCCGGCCTACAAATCATATTCTCCACATATTCTCCAGATGTAAGGGAGCATGCTTTTTTGGTACAGACCGTAGCAAAAATCACATCATCGTCATTTTTATATTTTTTTTAGTGAAAATGAAATTCAAATATTCCCACTAAAATCATGACTCATATCACAATATATATTTTTTTTTTTTGCATATCGTTCAGGCCTAGTTACAATTATGAGATAATGTTAAATGTTAAAATGATAGTAGCACAAGTAAAGCAGAGTCAGTGTACTGATTCAGGAATGTCTTTTAAACAGAAATATTTATCCAAAGTTTGCTAACATTATACATTAGCCACTATAAGCTACTGGTCATACCAGAGTCAGACCAAGTCAGGCTGTAGCTACAAAACCTGACCTGAGAAAATGTGTGTTATATTGCTTATTTTCATTTCTAAGAAGAAAAAGGTGCAATTTCATCCTTCCAGTGTTACATATTTTTGCTTTAAGCATTCGATTGAAAATCCGAGAACAGCTATTGAATGGATCTTACATTTAAAAAATTAAACAGCAACAACAGTTTTCATTGGGACTATCTCGTTAGCTATCTCTTCTCTTCAGCTCTGTTGTAGCTGAAGAGAAGAAGAGTTTCTGAAAAGACTAGTTGCTGTTGAATATTTTAATGCTGTGAGCATCATTAAGAAAGTTTAGTTTATCTGCATTTTATTCGAGTGATGCAGAAATCTTAAAATGTGTAATTTGGGCGAATCACCAATCAATATATTTTTTCTTGGCATTTGGGGGAACCTGGGAGGAGTTTATGTCCTACAATTCAAAACACACACATAATAGTTATTTTATAGGCTGATGCAAGTTAAACTCAATATACTTAAATCAGACTACTTTTTATACTTTTTATTTATAACAAATTAAAACTCAGAAAAAAACAAAGACTGAGTGTTGATGTAAGTGCCTATATAATACCTTACTTTAGGGAATATAAACATGTTTTGACCTTTTTCTTTTAATTTAACAAAATATATCAAACGGCTCAATGCATCAGAATTGAATAAACGCTTTACCTACGTAAAATATACTCTAAAGCTCTAAACGTTTCCTGAAATTAGATATTGCTTTACTTACCAAAGAAAATCTGACAAAGCATTCAGTACCTGACACTTTTCGATACTCGGTGCCATTTTGACCGGAGCCCAAGGCTTATATGTTATATCGGTATTTCTCCACCATTACTTTTATACCTCGCAGTGTGGAAGGCTTTGAAACAGCATTTAGACCTTAATGCTGGGAAATAAAATGTAAACACAACATAATTCAACATAACATATGAATATAATTGAACAAAAAAAAAAGAAAAATCTGAATACTGAAAAACATTTTGGATACCTTAATTTTGGCGTTGGTGGACGCGGCAGTCATGACCTAAAACTCTGGCTACGGCCCTGGTTGCTGCAGAGCTTATACTACACTGTAGTTAGATTCATAAGCTTTGATGTATGTACTGTATCTATTGTGTAGCTGCATGCACAGAGAATGCACGGATGAGAATGTGTGGATACTTGGATGTCACTGAAAAGTCACGCAAACAGAATAACTATAAAGAATTGACAGTTGATGCAACGGGCTTAACTTTTTACAAGCAAAAGCATTATTGTCACAAGTTGTCATAACCAAATGTTAGTAAGTGCAACCCTGTAACTGTAAACACCACAGTAAAAATGATAAACAAACAAAAGTAGTTTGCAAAGTTTACAGGAGTCAGTCACAGCACATATCAATATTTCGGTGGATCTTTGTGTTGCAAAAATAAAGACTGACCAGAATGTCTCCACAAGGGTGAATTCACTTCCAGCTGGTATTTGTGTGCAATTTAGGAGTTCAGTATGTTATGATACAAAGTAGCACCTGTAACAGGAGCCTATTTGCGCTTTGTGCTAATAATGTGTAATAATGTCATACTGTATTTAATAATATATTTTAATCAAGCATTTCAAATGCATGACTTTTACTTGCAATGTAGTATTTTGACGTTGTGGTATTGCTACTTGTACTTAAAGGTGTAGTCTACGATACTGGAGAAAGCTTGTTGATATTTGAATTTAACAAAAACTGTTTTGGATTAGAATCATAGACTACATCTTTAAGTAAAGGATCTGAATACTCCTTCCACAACTGTTTAAGAATAAATTGTAGTCTACTGTCACTATTAGACTTAAAGTCTATCTTTTATGTATTTAACTTTTTAACACTTTATTTGGGTTTTACAATAAAGCACCTGAAACATCTGGAAGCTTGGTATGAAGCAGGGTGTCATTATTAGTCCCAATTTTATCTCTGCAGAAAACTGACGGCCAGGGCACCAAACCAGAACCCAGGCCAAGACCCGATTCCTCTGCAGTCGGGAGGAGAGGTCAGAGGAACCCTCATCTTTGACTCTGTCACCTTTCTCTGCTTTTCCTTTCTTTCTCGGAGAAAGCCGTGAACTTTATCTTCACTTTCTGTCTCTATAGGAGGCTCTATCTGAACCGCAGGGTCGCACAGACAGAAGGAAACGGAGGAATCAGTACACGGAGAGGCTCAATTCAATATATGGTCTCTACTGAGCTGACTAGCCATTCAAATGAAAGAGACATGGACAGAGTGTACAAGAGAGGGATCAGATTTGATGGGCATTACATTTTTCACTTTCAAACCAGGTGCTTCAAGGGAAGGCAATCAGACAGGGGACAACAGGGTCCCCGATGCCTTCGACTTATCTAACATTAATACATTAAAACCAGTGCCTTCACTTTAACAGATTTTGTTTTTAGCTTATCTTTTATATTTATGTGTATTTTAATATATTTTTATGTATATGATGGTTTTATTATTAGTGTGCTGTTGTGAATGTTTTCCTGTCTGTCCTGCACTTTGAGCTCACCAAGGCAAGTTCCAAAAAATGTTTGTTATGATGGAAATAAAGTTAACTCAACTCAACAGGCTTCAGTTGGGTGTCTGTGCCCCCTAGGGTCCAGTGAGGGAATAACAGGGAGTTTTTTCATTAGAGAAAAATAACATTTCAGAGACCACAGTCAAGTACAGTTTTATTTTCAATTATTCCAGAGGAGGACATTTGGGAGTGTGTGTTGCTCTGCTGTTTTTCTGCTGACACGGACAATATTTAAAGTGATCAAAACAGTGAACTATTTCAAAGTAGAAGCTGTATGTGATTCACTGAGCAACAAGACCTGGTTATTATGCTTATTATAGGCATCAAAAAGTATTCAACATGCTCTTACAGCACACTCAGCAGTAGGGTCACACTATGTGGGTAAAGTGTGTTCAGCGCTATGCAGACGTGGTTTTCCTGCAGTTGAACATGTCTATTATGTGTATTTCATATTTCAGTTTATTATGATTACCAATGTAACACTTTTTACAGTTTATTTTCAAGAAGGAGCAAGCTTCAGTTATCAATATAATAAGTTGAATTGAATAATTGTATGATTCCCAAATGACTTAACTTTGTGTTTCACAAATGGTGTCACACATACATCAGTTTTGAGAAGCTAAGCAGCAACTAACCACTTCCTTTTCTCAAATCAAATACACTTAAAAGCTGACTGTGAAGTTCCAGTGTGTCTTTCTCTGTCTGACGGTCATCATGTTAAGCCTGAACCTAGCAGCTCTGCTATCCATTCAACAGTCAGTTATGTGTCAAGCAAGGGCGTATTTTTGATTTTGACATTGGTGGGGACATAAAAGCGGTCCACGGGGGGAAAGGGGATTTTTTTTAATTATTTTATATATTTTTTATATACATAGTGTAGCACTCATGGCTACATATTTAAAACAAAGAATGACTGAGGGCTTAATAGACCTCTTAGTATACCTTTGCAAGGTCAATGTAATACAAAACAAATATCTACAGTTTTTTCCACAGGATTTTGTGAGACTGTGGTGGGTGGACCTCGGACCCTCTACGAAGGTCCGGGGGCATGCTCCCCCATAAGAAAATGTTGTAGATTTTAAAGTTAAATGCATCAATCTGGTGCACTTGGAGAGCAAAATTAAGAGGCTAGATCTATGAAGAACTTTCTGCTCTAGTAAACAGTTTAATCAAACACATTGGTTGTATAGATATGAGTGGTGATGACACGCAGAGACAGAATGAAAAATGGCTCTGGACTTTTTGTCTCAGACTGGCCCACCAAGAGCTCTTTAACTTTCCCTGATGATTTCTTATGAGAGAGAATAGATTCTCATCAGAGAATGACTTATCTGTGTCAGCTTCTTGGGCCGTATGTTGCCAGTGTGACACATCAGAGTCATGCGCTTACAGTCCCGCAGACTGTACGTATTGCCTTGCGTTACTTTGGTCATTTCATTTTTTTCCTAAGCAATATCAAAGTCATTTCACTGAGCTTTTGCATCCCGATATCATCCTACAACAGAGACTGATTGAAGCACTAAAGCCGTGCTTGTTGTACTTAAGATAAGATATGAAAGTAAGCCTACTTACCGCTTTGAATTTTTATATTTTATATTTTTATATTTATTTTTTATTTGCTCCGTTTGACACCACCAGGGTTACAGCTGAAAGAATAAGACTAAAGTTATACTCATACACGTCACAAGAACACATCTAAGCAACACATTAATTTAATGGAATACACAAACGTAATTAATCAGATCTTCTTGTGTCCTAATGATGGGCAGTGATATTATAACCCTTTTAATTTACGCATTTACACAGTCGGTGATTTTTTGCCAGCTGTCCTTACTGCATTTGGCAGCTGCAGCTGTGTTGCTTTTAGCTGGATTATGTGTGTAACTTCTTCGTATTTGTCTAATATTATAGTTTGTTCTTCGTTTGTAAATATGCCGCTCTGCTGACAGTAGACTTGTCCATGATTTCGATTGCTCATATGCTGCAAACACCTGCCCTTTTATGTGAACGCGTTCATAACTAGATTGGGAAACCCTGAGTTGATTTACCGAGTTGATAACCACCATTATAGGACCACTCAGCAGGATTGCCTTTGTTAGGTTAAGTGAAGCTAGATAACGAAAAGATACCCTGGGTATGTTGAACTCACTTCGTAGTACATGCCTCTGGAGGCTCGTGGTGGCCTGACTCCATACTAAGACATTTTCCTTTAATTTGTCACCCATCTGTAGTTTCATCTTTCATTAGTAATTTTAAAAATTATACAGGGCCTATTTTAAGGTGTGATGTCCACTTTTGTGCACAATACAGCACCACTACCTACTACAATTAAAAACATTGTAAAAGACCAACAGCACACATTTAGCTTCTATCTCACCTCTGTAGCTATCCTCTGAAGTTCACATGGGAACTGTGTGTGGCGTTTCTTGCCCAGCTCCTTACGGCCGAGTATATTGTCTTCCTCTGTCTTTGATTGTTGTTTAATTACGATGTCAGGTTGATCACATCCAGGCTCTTTGACTCTGAGCTTCTCTTCAAATGTTCTTCTCTCAAAAGGAGTTGTTTTCAGTGACTTTACTGAACTTTCTCTCTCCATTCTAACTAGCTAATGTTAAATTACACTCTCTGTCTGTGTCTAACTGTACGCTCAACATCATCAACTCATTCTGGCGCTTTTTATGACTCGCTCTCTGCTGCCTGCCACCTAGTGGTTGGTGGTGTCAGCAGCTGCATTCAGATAAATGCTGTCAGGGCGCTGCTGNCATAATTACGTAGCCTGGTGTAAGTGCAGTCGGATTCTCTTAGCACCGCGGTTGTCTTTTCCTAAGTCCTTATGAATTCTCCTTCACATCTTTCCTTGACCTCATGACGTTTTCCATCGAGGTCAAGGAAAAGTGGTTTAGGAAAGGACATTTTTTTAACTTTTCGACCGCACCCCACCTCTACGCTCAACGTCAACAACTCATTCCGGCGCATTTTATGACTCGCTCTCTGCTGCCTGCCACCTAGTAGTTGGTGGTGTCAGCAGCTGCATTTAGATAAATGCTGTCAGGGCGCTGCTGCTGTGCGCCCCAACAAGCTCCTATCTCTTGTATTGAAGGGAGCGAACTGCGCATGTACAACTTATAACGAGAGTCAATGTGCAAAGATTCTTGCCCCCCAGGCCAGAAACACGTGACCTATCAGTAACTTTAGATATCGTAGAACAATTTTTAATTGACATTTTATTAACATTTACCTTGCTCATTAAAAAAAAAAAAAAATTCTAATTAACTTTTAAAGTCTTAGGAGGTCTGGGACGTGGGGGGTGGTGAGGCAGCACCCTAGCACCCTTTATTGACCAGCCGCCACTGGATACACCACAACCCACGCCACACTTTATGTGAACCAGATTACTGAATAATATTTATAACAATAAGTTTAGTAAAATAGATGTAAAATAGAAGAAGGGGAACGTGTTGCTCTGAGGAGGAGGGTAGATGGGTCCAGGTAAACTTAGACTGGACCGGACCGACAGTGATTGACTGGGAGAGAGAGGCTGACAGATGTAATACCCAACCGCAGTGGGCCGGCAGCCAATCGCCCGGGCCAGTCAGCCACAAAGCACTTGGTTATTTTTATTTAAGTGGGGATGGGGTTATTTAAAAATATGTAGATTTTGCGTTGCATTAGCCCCAATTGTCAAGCGGCCCATCGGGAAAACTCTCAGTCCACCCGATGGCCAGTCCGACTATGTTTGTGTACCAAATACATTGAATAGACACTGACGAACAACAGCAGCTATATTTTAATTTTTTGATCAAAATTATTGCTTGGGACAATTCAGTAGTCGCTGGATATTGTCCCTACCAAATTCTACGCCCTTGGTGTCAAGTCTTTGCAGGTACAGTGGAAGTTTGTGTTTGTGATGCATGCTTTTCTCTACCTTTAATTATTCATTTTATATTGACTGATTGTTTCTTTCGGTGTTAGAGACTCCTTGAGATGACCGCTGGCATATACTGGTATCCAGGGGAGACTCTGTCATGTTCACTTGCAACACATCCAGCTGTCTGCTTCTGCATGTGAGTAATAGTTTTCATTTAGTGCTGTGAGTGAAAATTGTAGCCTATTGTCATTACCAAAGTTACATTTTGTATGTGTTTTATTTTTAAACAGTTCAAGCAAATTCATGTGCCTTTTCTTCATCTTTGCTGACAATGACTTCCTCCTCCCTCCTACATTTGTCGTCGCAGTGTGACCGAAGTGTGAGCTATTTGCATTGTTAGACATTTCTCTATTTTCTACAGTGACTAAATATATTTCACACAGTTTAATATTGTAAATATTCTTTCCTGTACAAAAAAAAACCCTGTTTCCATTGCATCATGGAAATTTTAGATAATGTCAGTGGATTAATGCAGCATATAGACCATTCTCACGGCAGACATTTTGACTTGTCAAAGCAGGAAAAGGTATAAATAACATTAATGAGGGCTCCATTCCATTAAGAGTCCCAGTAAGTAATGTCAGTGAGTGAGCACGCACAACACTAGAGTCCTGGAGCTGGATCACCTGAATGTAATGCAGCTATCATTAATGTTATTAATTCCGTCTGTGCTTTTCCTGCTTTGACAAGTCAAAATGTCTGCCGTGAAAAGGGTCCTTTGCTGCCTCCATGAGAAAAAAACTATTTGCTCAGTTTCTAGTTTATTAGAAACTTAGACTTTAGTAATGTCATATTTTCTTATTCGTCATGTTATAATGACAGATTTTCTCGTTATCACTACATGCCAGATTATTCAGTTTTGACAAGAAACTTTTCTTGTTGTAACAACATATCACTTTATCTTGTTATATCACAAAACTTTCTTATGAAAATCAACATATCTCGTTTAAACAAGAGTCTGATCTCATTAAAACAAGATTTTTTTCTCACTCTAACATGATAAGTTAGTATGTTAGAACAAGAAACTTACATATGTTGTTAAAACGAGAAAAAGATCAAGTCAGTGCATTAATATCAAAGAGCTGCAGGTAGGCCGAGTGTTAAACCATGTGTTTGAATCAGTAATGTTTAGGGAATGCTGAGCTTGTCAGGTCTTTATTTAACAAATAAATATATTTGAGAGTGGCCTTCCTCCATCTGTTAATCTGAACACATTAGTCTGCACACAAACAGGCTGAATGGGAATAATTTAGCTATGAATATTAACACAGATTTTAACCAAGAGATCCTTTCACATCTTGACTACTGTATGTCAGTACAGCTGGATTGGCCTTCTGATGAAAAGAAAGGGTTAAAGTGCAGATGTCTCCAGATGAAAGAGGAGGGCAAAGTGAGAGGCAGTAGAGCCTGCGAGGAGAGACAGAGGGCGACAAAGTCACTAAGGGAAGAGATCAGGAAATGAGAGAAAGAAAAGAGAGAGATGGAAAACAACAGAGTGAGAAAGATGATCAGAGAGAGGAACAGAAGCTGATGGAGAAAGGTAAAGACTGACAGTCAGATGATCCACTATCTGCCACAGTTCCAGCTGGATGCTTGCTCTCTGTTCATATCAATTCCAGAGATACCTGTACTTTACTTGAGTATTTCATTTAATGCTACTTTATACTCCACTGCTTTTCAGAGAGAAATATTGTACTTTTTACTCCACTACAAGTATTTGACAACTTTAGTTACTTCTTATGTTTCGGATTAAAAGTTTACATAGAAAAACATGGCTGAGTTTATAAAATACAATGTAATGTTAAAGATTAAACCACTGGTTCCCAAACTTTTTGGTTTGTGACTCCTTACAAAAGAGCAGTGTCTACTTGGGCCACCTGGTCACATTTATCAAGTCCAAAAGATGAAAACAGATTTGTGTATCAGAACTTTGTTTTTCCTTCTTTCCTACCCCAACAATCATCTCACGACCCCTCAGATTTATTTTGTGCCCCTTAGGAGGGGCCCGACCCCTAGGTTGGGAACCACCGGACGAAACTATTGAACTGTATTTAAAGAAGTCTAAAATAGCTCCACCTCAACCAGCTACAACAGCAAAATGCTTCATGTACATTGATGTATCAGTATGAACAATCTGTGGGAGCTCATTATTGGTCACAATTTTATCTCTGCAGAAAAAGCTGGACCAAGACCCCAAACCAGGACTTAGTCAGGAGCAGGACCCTGAGTTATGTCCAGTTTCATGTTCAGCTGGGAGGAGAGGTCAGAGGAACTTTGTCTCTACTCAAACTATTAATGTTCTCATGTCTCACAAAGAATTCTTCAGCAATCTCTCCTATATCCTCTCCATTTGTTTCTTTGTTTTTCTTTTCTTTCTTGGAGTTATAGTGAGTTTATTTCCGCTTTCAGTCCCTACAGGTGGCTCCTCCTCAACCCCAAAGTTGTGCAGAATACAGGATGAATCACAGGCTGAGGGAGTCACTGCTTAAAGAGGCTCAGTTCAGTCTTTGGACCGACAAGAAGACATGAAGTTCAGATTAAAGCTGAATAATAAACATGAGATATGTTGGACAGAAAGTACAAGAGAGAGGACACATTTGATGATGTACAAAAATGAAATGAATCCAGCCCAGAGAACATGTAGAAGCAGCATTCAGTTTTTATGCACCATTTTTGTTTGCTTCAGTCCTCAGTTCTTGTAAATCAGGGCTACTCTGTTTGCCACTGCCTTGTATTAAATTAAATTTGGAACCATTTATTCAGATCTTGCACTGCACTGTAGCTGCACTGCAATTTTTTATTCCCGTTTATTCTATCATATTCTATTTTCCTTATTTTTAACTTCTTATTTTACTTCATTTTATGCCTTTATGCCTTGTGTTTCTTTTATATCTTCTCTTAATGCTTTTTATGTTTCTTATGTCAAGCATGTTGAATTGCTCTTTTTGTTGAAAGGTTCTATACAAATAAACTGTTGTAGGCAAATTGCTTTGCCTACAATTTTCTGAGATGGAGAGTGAACGATAAATAAATGTTCCTGTTATGGAAAAAACACAGCNATATAAAATAAAATAAAATATAACACACTAGAATAAAATATAAAAAAATAAGATAATAATAATAATAATAAAGTAAAAGAACAGATAACGGGAATGTAAACAGGTGAGCAGGTGGAACCAGTAAGAAACAGCAGTGGGATAAAATGACAACAGTATTAATAAGGTGCAAGTGAAGTAAAGTGACAGTAGTGAGCATGTGAACTCAAGAGTTCAAAAGTCTTATGGCCTGAGGGATGAAGCTGTCCCTGAGCCTGGTGGTGCAGAACCAGATGCTGCGGTACCGTCTGCCAGACGGCAGCAGGCAGAACAGTTTGTGTCTGAGGTGGTTGTGGTCTTTAATGATCTTGTTGGCCTTCTTCCTACACCGCTGGGTGTAGAGGTCCTCCATGGATGGAGAATGGGGTGCTGCCTATCCACACAGCCTGGGGCCTGCCTGTCAGGAAGTTCAGGATCCAATCACAGAGGGTGGTGTTGAGCCCAAGGTCTCTGAGCTTGGTGACGAGCTTGGAGGGCACAAGGGTATTGAATGCTGAACTGTAGTCAATGAACAGCATTCTCACATATGTGTCCCTCTGGTCCAGGTGGAAGAGGGCAGTGTGGAGGGCTAGGGAGATGAGATAGGCAAACTGAAGTGGATCCAGTGAGTCAGGGAGGGAGGGGTTGATGAAGGTTTTGACTAGCCGCTCAAAGCACTTCATGATGGTGGAGGTGAGTGCTACTGGGCGGTAGTCGTTCAGACAGAGGGTTTTGGATTTTTTGGGGACAGGGACAATGGCGGTCATCTTAAAACATGTAGGGGCTGCAGACTGGAGCAGTGACATGTTGAAAATGTCTGTGAAGACATCTGCCAGCTGATCTGCACACACCTTGAAAGCTTGGCCAGGGATGCCATCAGGTCCAGGTGCCTTATGTGTGTTAATCCGTTTAAACAATCTACACACATCTGCATGCACTGAAATACAGAAATACATAAAGGCTGTTTTGTTTTTGTTTCATGTTGTGTGCATGCAAATCATCTGTCTGAGGAATGAAGTAATATTTTATATCCCTGTTATTTGTTGTTGAAGCAGTTGAAGACTTGGTCATGTTTGTGGGAAATGACATTGATGATATTTATCATATTAATGATAC
Organism: Oplegnathus fasciatus; assembly: GCA_003416845.1. Lineage (NCBI taxonomy): Eukaryota > Metazoa > Chordata > Actinopteri > Centrarchiformes > Oplegnathidae > Oplegnathus > Oplegnathus fasciatus. The sequence continues at coordinate 64,530 of NTHP01000042.1, read as the reverse complement.
ATGAAAAATATATTTAATGGCACAATCTAATTAAAAGTTAGTCGATGCATTAAAGAATTAAAACGTGAACAACCCAGTATTGGTGCACAACTATTTCTACCCAGCTGCAATGGAAATGTGGGACTTAAATTGGTTAGAACTTTTCTTTTTTCTGTCATTTTTTCTTTCACCTCTTAACTCCACTCTTTATTCTGTCTGTCTGGCTACTTATCTTGTAATTATGATTTCTGTATCTAAGAATGATCACTTACTATATTATAATTACAAGAAAAGATTTTATAATTAACTGTTACACCGTATTCTGTGACTCAACAGATTATGTGACCTGATTTCACCTACTGTACATGCCCACTGCAAATATTTTTATCATACTTTACGCATGCTTTATTTTGATAGCTGTCGCCAAACATGGTGCGACCTTCAGACAAACTTTGATAGCTGTGATGTTGATGTATCAAAGTTTGTTAGTTTAGTTAGTTAGAGCTCCGCAGACATAACTATTCTCTAAAGTTTGTGCTATTACAGCCATCACAATTTCCGTATCTAATATTTGAATATACTGTGTCATAATTTTTGGTAATGAGCTATCATGCTGATCCCTGTTGGACAAATCTATTTCATGTAACAAGGATCCCCACATCCTTTGCAGGACGAAAATACTTGCACAACATTGTTTGCATCGTGAAATGAGGTGCAACACAGCTCAGCTTGTAGTTGTGATGTCGTACATACAGACCTCGTCTAATATGATCATTTCCTTTTATCCTTGATTTCTCTACAAATATAATTAGTGGCATCAACGGTGAAGTTTCACTCTGTGTCTCAAGAACAGTTATTTATGAGCTTCACAAATGAGACAGCATTGTTGTTGTCACAGCGTGTGGTGAAATTCTTAAAACCTACTCAGCCTACAGTACATGTATATCAAGTACAACACCAGCATCTACACCATCACAGAGGAAAGTGAGTTTAGCTCTGGACCCTTTCTACCCATTTAATACTAACTGATTCTAACTTTTTTAACCACATTTTTCATCAGTTTTTTCGTCAAAATCTGATCCCTGCAATTCAGACTGAATTTATGGATGCTCGAGCAGACAGAGTAGTCACAGATTTAGCATACTTTACATTTGACCGTATACAGCAGTCATCACAATGCAACAGCTCTTAAGACATTAGAAATAAAAGGCAAATCTATGTTTCTGTTTCTGATGGTCCTGTTCAGCCTACACATACGTTAATTATATTTGATTTAAAATTTAAAGGCTATTATGATGATTATGGGATGAAATGTTCTGTGCTATGATATAATATATGTAAGTGTGTTAAGTGGCCAGCAGATGGTGGTAAAGTTTGTTTAAATATTCCTTAATGGCACCGTTATGTAATGTTATAGACTTTTCATATTAAATCATTTGTAATAACTTTTAAATTGGTTAAAAATGTGTGTTTTTAAAGACAAAGAATGGCCTGTTTTTAGCCTTTACATGTTGGAGATGGATATGTTGCGTATCATTTGCTATAATATAGGTTTATGGTTGTTGGTTGTCAAAGAAGGAAATTGGGACAATGTTTAGAAAATGTTTTAGAAAATGTAATGAATGGTTCAGACAAACTGAGCAGGTTTAAAAGGATATTGACAGTTTTTCCATCATGAAGCAATTTGTAAGTAAACAGTGAATGTGTTCAGTTTGCCAAAATGACTTGATGTTTCTGCCCCACCTGCAGTCACCACACAGAGGGCCAGCAGGAGAACAACATAAGTCCCATTTCCATTGGTAAGCTGAGGAGAGAAGCTTGTTGTGTGAAAGTTAAAATAACGCTGGAGTCAGCTATCCTCAGGATGAGGTTACAGAGGAAATAGAGATGTGTGCTTCGATGACATGATGACAACTAAAATCACAGGCTGAATTAAAGCAGAAATTGTAGAAATAACAAGCACATTTCTATTCATATGGTGTGTGTTAATGAGGGGAATTGTTTTTTAATTTTTGCACATGTTGACTGCTTTTAACAGCTAAAACACTTTTCTTCTCTCTCGCTGTGGGCGAAAGGCCAAAACAGAGACAAAAAAATGAGTTTTGTAAACTGATTGTCAGAGTAGTTTAGGTCCCTCCTCTCTCTCTGCTGCTCTCCCTGTTCCTACTTACATTCCTCTGACTTGCTGCTGGTGCACATCCAGTGAAGTCACTCATTTTAGAAGATGCTGACCTCTCTCCACCACTGTCCCTCCCACCTTCCTGTCTCTTTTAATTCTCTGCCATTCAACTATCACTGTAATTCAAAAATCAGTCGTGGAACGTATAAAGTACATTTATTCAAGCACGGTTTTGAGGTATTTGTGCTTTATTTCAGAAAGAATTTTTGTACTTTTCACTTCACTGCATTTATTTAACAGCTATAGTCACTATTCATATAATTAACCAACTGCAGTGGTGGGAAGTAACTAACAATATTTACTCAAGTACTGTACTTAAGTATAATTTTGAGGTACTTGTACTTGTTATGCTACTTCATACTTATTACATTTCAGAGGCAAATATTGTTCATTTCACTCCATTATACTTATTTGACAGCTGCAGTATAGTTACTAGTTACTTTGAAGATCACAATGCATTTATAGACTGAACTACCCAACACTGTATAAACTAGTTTTAATTATCTCTAGCTAAAACATTACAATGCTGCTTACACAGTAATGCATTGGTGATAACAATATAACACTCTTACAGGGTACAAACGGGTACTTTTACTTTCAATGCTTCAAGTACATTTAACTGATAGTACTTTTTTACTTCTACTTAAGTTGTGTTAAGTGTTAATGTAGGACTTTAACATGTAATTGAGTATTTTCTCAAAGTGTGGTATTGCTACTTTTACATCTAAATACTTCCTCTACCACTGCCCAACTGTATAGTTAAAATTTACTACATTGTAGAAATACAGAGGTCATGAGTCCAAATTCTGTCCAAAAAGAAGAACATATGTGAGGCCTGATTGCAGGTCAGTCACTTTCTCTCATGTGGTGGGAGGCTGAGAGAACTTTTCCTCAACAACACAACTTCTTTGATTTCATACTTGTACAATCTGTCGTTTTTTATTATCTCAACAATGAAGAACTGTTCCCACGCGAATCTGAACTTTGTGCGCTTTGTTAGGAAATGTAGCTCCTCCACAATGTTGGTACAGCTGCTCTTTGTTTGGCAGGAATATTTTCTTTTACCTGCCTGTTTCTAAAGCCTCCATTTCAACCACTGTGGTCAGGGAGGTTGCCACAGTGTTTTGAACCCAGACAGTATTGCGTTTTACTTTGCATGTGTGAGGTAATTTTGTTTTTGTTGTGTAATAATTTGGCTGATTTGAACAGCTCTCTCAGACAGTTCCTAAGGTAGGTCCTGTCTGAGCTTGAGGTACTGCAGAGCTTTGTAGTGAGGTAGTGTAGTGAGGCAAATTGCTTTGCCTACAATTTTCTGAGATGGAGAGTGAACGATAAATAAATGTTCCTGTTATGGAAAAAACACAGCTGAGCAATGTTTTTTGTATTTTAATTTCTTGGAACCAGAAACCTCATGTCAGCTTACCTGGCTGGGGATGTGACCATAACATTGAAGATATTTATTGTCATATGCACAACAATTACAGGAAGCAATCGTTGGCAATGAAATTCTTAAATCCGAGGCCCCTCCAACAATGCTTACAAAATGTAATATAAAGTAAAAGGTGAACTCAGGACATGAGATATAAAATAGTGCAAAGGTTCAAAATATGAGGATAGAATAGTATATAAAATATAAAATAAAATAAAATATAACACACTAGAATAAAATATAAAAAAATAAGATAATAATAATAAAGTAAAAGAACAGATAACGGGAATGTAAACAGGTGAGCAGGTGGAACCAGTAAGAAACAGCAGTGGGATAAAATGACAACAGTATTAATAAGGTGCAAGTGAAGTAAAGTGACAGTAGTGAGCATGTGAACTCAAGAGTTCAAAAGTCTTAT